>RJWT010001943.1:0-35645 GCA_004365215.1 Cuniculus paca | reverse complement strand
TATTCTCTTTAAAACATAAATAAATAAATAAATAAATAAATAAATAAATTCTGCTTGGAAAATTAATTTAGAAGTACATGTTGAAATATCGCAGTCAAATTTTACAGAAATTACAGTAGAAGTATTACTGGTTAACCAACACAACTGCAGTCAAAATTAAATTTATGAGCCATATATTTCAGAACTAACAATATATTAGTCTCACTCTCATTTATTTTAACATGCACAAATGTAAATTACCATAAATTATCAAATTACTATAAAATGTAACTCATAGTGTATGCATATTTATGTGTGCATACACTGTTTTCCTTTTATTTACGGAGATTTACTACAGAGATGGAGGTTCATCACAGACATCACTCTATTTTATGAATGAAACATTCCACAGATAGAGAATTCATGTCTACGTTATATTAACAGATGATAAGATAATGCCAAGAATTCTCCCTAGACAAAAGATGTGAAATACATGGAGATACGGACTTGGAAGTTCCCAGGAGGATGCCTGGGATGCCAAAGGTTATCTCTGACCTGGCACAGTCAGATACGACCACCTGCCACTGTGGAAGAGTGAGGTCTACTTGACACAGCCCTACTGAAGAAATTCCCAATAATTCACTACCCTGTTCATGATAAGAAATTCTAGCACAGATTCTGAGGAATTCAATTCAGGTAGTGGTATTTGCACACTTATCCCAAAAAAGTTGTTTGTTTTATCCTTACTAACAGGTAAAAACAATATTTCATTGTTATTAACTTTATGAATTTAAATGTTACTAATAAATTTTTAAGGGTCTCTTCTCTAGAAAATGTTATGAATAAAGAGTTTCTATTATTTGAAGAGAAGTTTAAATATGTAATCTTATATCTCACACTGTTTCTATACTGGCAAAAATACCTCTAAAGTATCACAATCGACACTTGAAAGTGATTTTCTTTTTTTCTTTTTCTTCCTCTTTTTTTCTTTTTTTCCCCCTTTTCTTTCTCCTCTCCCCTTCCTCTTTCTTTTCTTTCTGGCTTGCTCTGTCTCTTTTTCTTTCTCTTTCTTAAACACAGTCTTGCTGTATACCACAGGCTGGCCTCACTCAAAATCCTCCTGCCTCAGCCTCCTGAGTACTGAGAATACAGATGTATATTTCTACACCAAATGCCAAGCTATCTTTTCTGCGTAGACTATTAATCTTTTCAGAATTATTTCTCCATTTTTCAGAAATATCCTACCTTTTGTTCAACTAAACTTTGAGTAATATGATGCAATATCTAATTAGAATACCACTGAGCTAAGTAGACTATATGCAGAGGAAAAGTCTCTCCATAGAACAGACACTGTTCCCAACACATGTTTTTGTTTTCCAATTGAAAACATTTCCTAGTTGGACTGTAAGCAAATGACACTGTGGCGCAGAATTTCTTTCTTGTCCTTTTAAAATGACAGCCATAAAGGCAAGGAGTTTTTGTCTATTATCTTGACTTTCTCTAAAATCCAAAATTCTCTCCTTAACAATCCTTGCCTGTGTGTTGCTAGGCTCATTGTAAGAAACCACATGTGGCAATGTTAATAAAGAAACCAATGACCCTGTATAGAATCATTTAAAAAACAAATAAAACATCTTTCACACTTAGTCTATTATCTTCTGTCAGGATGATCTGTGTCCCTGGGAGGAAACATTCAGCTGGTTATCACAGACTTGGAAGGGGACATCCAAGTTGTTTAAAAGCTTTGCATAGGAAGCTCTTTCTATGTTTGTATTGTGTATTTGGGTAAAATAGTCAACCTATTTTTGTGTTACACTCAATAGTGATGACTAAAATACAGCCAAAAGTGAGCCAACTTTTCAAAACACTTGAAGAGATACCTATAGCTAAAGTAATCAATTTCAACCCTGGTGTGATGGTGCATGCATATAAACCTAGCCCTCTAGAGGCTAAGACAGAAGGACTGCAGGTTCGAGGCTAACCCAAACTATACATATCTAGATCAACGTGTACCATATAGAAAGATCATGTTTTTAAGTGAATGAATGAGTAAATCAGTATTAATGAGAGAATATTTTGAGTTATTACTTAAACTATACAATGTTTAAGTAAAAACAAAATATGTTTCTGCATTCAATTTTTTGGGGGGGTGTTAATTGAGATGGGGTCTCACTATGTAGCATATCATACGTTGTAGGTGCCCACAAAATACTACAAAATATTAGTCGCACAAACAATAATGAGGATACATTATTCCAGATGGAAAAATTAAAGTTTATTTTTACAAGTCTCTTTCATTAAATGACTTAATTTAATAGTGCCCTCTCTGCTGCTTCTTCCTCCTATCTTTTCTATTTACCATGTTGATCATAAATGAAAGAACTTGTAATATAATAGATGTTAAAAATCACACAGGACTAAGTGTAATTTCTTTGAATGCTTTAGACCTAATGTCTCCAGAACACATAAAAGGAATTACAACAGAAATTCACTGGCAGAAAAAAAAATCTGACCTAGTTCACTGACTTACATGAAGCATCACAATACTGACATACAATTTCATGGAATTTTGTGATCTATTTATTAGTAGGAAATAATAGAAAAACTCAGTAAAGATGTTATTTCATCCATGAAATTATTTTATTCTAATAAATAATTTAAGTATTAAATACAATTCATAGTTAATAAGACAGTGAATAGTTCTGTATATAAGTGTATGAGGTCAAATAGTAATCTTGAATACTGTTACAGTAATTTTGTAGATACTTTAGAAACATAAAATATGACCCCATTGTCATTCTAATTGAGATGTGTTTAAAGTACAAATTTGACAATCTATTAGTACTATTGATAACATGTTGGATATTACATTTCCTAAAACTACAGGAATTTATTCCTTTTTCTCAACTTTGAATTAAGTGTCTTTCTGCAATCATTTTGAATAGCTTATATTATTAACACCTCTTATTGTTAGGTAGTATATTATCGCACATATCCTAAAAAAATACTGGGACCATTCTAACAGTCTATTAAAACTATTGTGTCAAAGTGGGGTAGGAAAAAGCTTAAAGCTTGTATTATTGATTTAAATATCTACATTGTCTTGCTAGGAGGAAACCTAAACCACAGATAAGTCATGTAACTTGGTCAGAGTTGGCTGGATAGAGGATGGAACTAGAAATAGAGTGTAGGTTCAATCAGGTCACTGTTGATATTTTTTATATTCTACTGGAGATTTCTGTTTCTTAGGGTTTTTTGTTTTTGTTTTTTTGTTTTGTTTTGTTTTTGTCTTTGTGATTGAATTCAGAGCCTTCACACCAAAGTACATCTTCGGCCTCTTTTTAAAACTTTGAGACATGATCTCAGGAAGTCATAAATCTGCCCCGACTGGCTTTAAATTTATCATTCTTCTGCCTCTGCCTTCCAGGGTGCTGGGACTACAGGTTATTTTACATCAGTAATAACAGAAAAAAGAAATAGAACTATAATCTGAAAAGATAAAGAAGGCAGAGTAATAAATATTTAAGAACTTACATGTAACTTTAAATTTCAAATCTTATGAAATTAAGACCATAAAAAAAGCCAGGATGGTTCAAGGCCAGTCTGGATTACATAGCAAGATGCCACCTCAAAATGAATAAAGAAATACTAAATAGGACCATCATTTTGGGTTATGGGAAAAGATACACGAGCAACAACAACCAAAACTTTTTCCCTGAATAGCTGTGCTACTCTACTATAATGTCAGGTACAAGGACTGTCCAGAACGACTGCGAGGTGGAGGAGCGGTTGCTGCCCAAGCTATGCACGGCTTCGCGCTCCTTCCTACTTCTCCCACTCCGGCCCAGCCCACTCACTGCCTGTAGAAAATGGTGAAAAGTGGGGAACCATCCAGATCACTCTCCTTGAAAAGATAAGCAACTATCTCCATTTTGGATAAACTTGACCCTATCTTCAAGTATTGATATATACAGAGATGGCTAGGTAATTTTTTTGTCCCTTCAATTGGCTTTAAGCAATGTAACTTGGGCTAGCTGAGGAGCTGATGTGTAATCTCTGAAGAAAAGCCACAGGTCAGTGTTACCCTGCCCAGTAACTCCCCAAATACACGGCTGAGCCTGGTGGGATGGAGAGCCATGTTCCACGCTGTGGACTGGGACCGAGACTCGAGAAAGAGGCTGTGACTTCCCAGGGCAAACAGGATTGTATATCAGAACTGAAGCACCGACCCCAAATTATCAGATATGCAGATTGCTCTCTCTGCATTTCTCACCCTCTGCTTATCACAAAGACAATCTCAGACCTCCTACCTAGACCAGCTCATGGTAGTCAAGCCAGTCACATATTTCCTGCCACTCTCACTGTCACTCATCTCCGAGTCACTCTCCTCAAGGAGAATTAATAAAACCCGAGTTGGGCTCTGGGCAAGGCCTTTGTTCCAGTAAGCCACCATCTTGCCTGGATTAAGGACCCCTTGGCTTCCCCCAACTGTATATACGTCTTAGTGACTTTCTTCTTGCTGTGGGTTGCACTGGAAATGGTAGATTGCAATTAACTCACTAGAATTCCAGTAACTTTTCCATGGGATTACAATTATAAACCTCCCTGGACCATGATGAGGATGGGAAAGGGTTCTCTACAAAACCACTCACTATGATGTTTTGGGGGTCAAACCCAATGCCACCCAAGAAGAACTGAAAAAGGCTTATAGGAAACTGGCTTTGAAATACCACCCTGCTAAGAATCCAAATGAAGGAGAAAAGTTTAAACAGATTTCTCAAGCTTATGAACTTCTCTCTGATGCCAAGAAAAGGAATTACATGACAAAGGAGGAAAACAGGCAATTAAGGAGGATGGAGCATGTGGTAGTTTTGGATTCCCCATGGACATCTTTGCTATGTTTTTTGGAGGAGGAAGCAGGATACAGAGAGAGAGAAGAGGTAAAAATGTGGTGCATCAGCTCTCGATTACCTTAGAAGATTTATATAATGGTGCCACAAAAGAATGATGCTCTGCAAAAGAATGTGATTTGTGACAAATGTGAAGGCCAAGAGGGTAAGAAAGGAGCTGTGGAGTGCTGTCCCAATTGCGGAGGTACTGGAATGCAAGTAAGAATTCATCAGCTAGGACCTGGAATTGTTCAGCAAATTCAGTCTGTGTTCAGGAGTACCAGGGCCTTGGGGAACACATTGGCCCTAAATATAGATATAAAAACTGGAAAGGAAGGAAGATAGAGACAAGATTCTGGAAGTTCATATTGACAAAGGCATGAAAGATGGTTGCAAGAAACCATTCCATGGCGAAGGAGACCAAGAACCAGGACTGGAGCTGGGAGATATTATCATTGTGTTAGATCAGAAGGACCATGCTGTTTTTACTTGAGAGGAGAAGACTTTTTCATGTGTACAGATATACAACTCTGTGGCTTCCAAAAGTCATCATCTACTCTTGACAACCGAACCATAGTCATCATCTCCCATCCAGGTCAAATTGTCAAGCATGGAGACATCAGGTGTGTGCTAAATGAAGGCATGCCAATTTATCATAGACTGCATGGAAAGGGTTGTCTAATCATTGAATTTAAGGTAAACTTTCCTGAAAATGGCTTTCTTTCTCCTGATAAACTCTCTTTGCTGGAAAAACTCTTACCTGAGAGGAAAGAAGTAGAAGACACTGATGAAATGGATCAGGTAGAACTGGTGGACTTTGATCCAATCAGGGAAGATGGCACCATTATAACAGAGAAGCCTATGAGGAAGAGGAACACCAACCCAGAGGTAGTGTTCAGTGTCAGACCTCTTAATAGGGCCACTGAATAATACTCACTCCTGGCATTTAATGCAGTAGTGAATGCATTAAGGTCTATAATCATCATATGTTCACTACTTGCTAGTCTGTTTGTTTCAATATTTAATTACAGTAGTGTTTTGAAAGTTAAATGAGGAATAAATGCAAATACAAAGGCTCTGACTTTGCCCTGTATGTATGATGACTTCAGTGTACAAGATGAAGTTTAATGCCTGTAAAAGGTACCAAACCCTGGTGTCTATTAGTCATACCTTGTAATTGATTTCAGTTGTACACATGGACAAGCTTAGACTGAAATGCTAGGTATATGTGTTGACTTTAGTGTATGACCCTTCATTGTTAAGCTATGGATTAAAAATGTACTTAACTGGCAATGAGAAAAAGTAATCAGTTTGTGGAAGTGTTGGTCTGTCTACAGATATTTGTATTAAGTGGGACTCATTGTGATGCCTCTGCATTCTACTGCCTCAACTATTACTTGAAGGTGGCATAAAATATAATTTAGTCTGTGATAGCCATGACAGAAATGATATTTTTCCAAAGAAGAGGTTTAGCATAATAATGCTGCTTCTTAAGGGCATTCATTTCTCTAGGATTGCATTCCCTTCTGCTGTGCCATCTAAAATTATGTTGACTAGCACTGGTTATGCTGTTTTTCCTTTCTCTTTGGACCATGCTAAGCCCTTGAGTTGTGACTTCAGAGCTGGGTAACTTTGAAATTGAAGTGAAGAGAGTACACAGAAATGTAATTTGCATGTATAATACACGAAGGTGTTTCTTAGGTATGTTACAGGCTTACTTTAACCCATTTGACTTAATGCTCCAAAGTAACTGTAATTTAATGGCAACAATATAGCAAATTATGATGAATAGCTTTACTTATATGTTTAAAGAAGTCATATGTTCACATGCTTAAATCTGGGTATCAGAATTTAAGCAATTGTTGAAATGTATGAATGTGTCCTTAATATACTGATTAAAAAGCCAAAAAAAAATAATGTCAGGTATATCTTTGTCAGCGATGAAATTTTTGATTATATAATGGTGACTCTGGTTATTTATATTTCTAACTCCCATATAAGGTAACATCTATGAATAACAAATGCTAACTTTTAAAATTCTGGATTTTTAAAATGATCCAAAGTTTAGATATTGATAGTTTAATGAAGGTTTAGAAACTGATGAGAGGAATTTCGCGGTTGTTTCTTCATGTCTGGGGGGAAGTGGTTCCAGGACTCCTGAAGATAACAAAAATTTATGCATGTTGAACTTAAAAATGACCTGCCTTTTGGATATAACCTACACATACCCTCCCGTAAACTTTAAATCATTTCTCTATTACTTATATCGTCTAATAAAAGGTATATGTAAATGCTATGCTGATGGCCGAACATTATTGTCTGGGGAATAATGACAAGAAAAAAATCTTCCTGTTCAATACAGATTTTTTTTCTGACTAGTTTTGATCTGCAGAGTGCAGATCTGGAGGGCTGACTGCACATGCTTTTTGAATTTATGCAATATTTCATAAAATAATACTATATTAGTTTTCTTGTGATTATTTCTAAAACTCATTACAGAACTGTGCAAACTTGCAAAAAAAATAGGCTATCCATAAGAACTTCTGAGCTAGAAAATTGATTAAAATATAGGATGAGTCTGTTTTCCTAATGATAATAACATCAATTGAATGCATTTATTTGTTAGTTTTGGGTTTTTATTTTGGACCTTGTTTTATCTGGGTTGACAGCAGTTTTGACTTTGTATTTTGTCAGTAAAGCTATACAAGCTTGAAACTTTTGCTGTCAAACTCAAGACACAAACTTCACAAGAAAAAAGGGTGAAAACGGATGTAAAATAGAAGAAAGGTGAAAAAAGAAAATTAGAAAATGCAACTATTGTGCATTGGTAGAGTAGAATAAATTTTGGATCAGTTCTGTTAGCTACTAATACAGATGCAACAGTTATAAGAACAATATGCAGACACATGCAAACAAAAGATTTTCTTTAAAATGCCCTTTTAGTCCAGGGATTTAGCTCAGTGGGTTAAGCACCTGCCTGGCAAGTGCAAGGTTGTAAGTTCAATCCTCCGTACCAAAACAAAACAAAACCCTTTAATGTGAAATTTTAGATAAAGTTATTTTACATTAGACTATATTTCCTCTAAAACATTTTTAGCTTAACAATGACATAGTTATTGAAAGTCCTTACATAAAATATCCAGGAGTTTCTTGATTTGCATAGTCTCTGGGGGGAGGGAAAAGCATTGAAGCCAAGTCCCAAGTGACAAACTGTGTAAGAATTGGAAGAAGATAGGCGTCATTTCATCATCTGACCCAGGAACTCCTACCAAGAACGCAAGGATAGCCGAATCCCAGAAGGTATCACTCTGGTCACCATTGTACATATTTCCAAAAGACATAAAAACTCCTCAAGAGATTCTGCAGATTGGCTCAGATCCTGACATTCTGATGCCATAAGATACCAGACCCATGGCAAGTGATAAGGGTACCAACATTTTTGTCCTTAACTAGGCCTTCTGCAAACATTCCAGGCAGCTTCATTACCATCACCTCGTAGTCAGGAAAAAGAAAAAGGGGTTAAACAAGAATGTAGCTCCCCATAAGTCAGTCTCATAGCTACAGCTCTCTTTGTAAAGCATAATTCTATGGCTCACACCTGCAAGAGATCCAAGCAATGCTGAGCGGGGAGCCAAAGTGAGAAGCAGGATGAGTGACAGAGATGATGGGCATACAGGAGACCAACTTCAACAGGTGTTGCCCAACTCTGGCATGCTAGGAAAGAGCAGCTTGAGGAGTGAACAGACAGAAGAGAGTTCCTCAGGAAGGAGGAGGTGACTCTGGGCAATGGTGCTGGCAGGCTAAGAGGTGGAAAGGGACTGTGGCATACAGTGTGAGGCCCTGAAAACTGTGACTACAGCCACAAACCAAGGAACAGTCTTCAAATGGATACTGAGTGGAAAGGACCACTGCAAGGCTCATTGGCTTTAGGTGCACCACACCCACAGGGCACAGCACTGTTGGAACTGTCAGGCAGTAATGCAAGACTAAAACCCCAATTTAGTGGCAAGGACAGTATTCAAATGGAAGTGACTTTTTCAGCAATTTTGGCCTACAAATTTAAATTCTGAAAACACAAGCTACATGTTGTTCAAAAACCTTTTCTTTTTTTTTTATTTTAAAGAGAATAGAACAAAACAAAACAAAGCAAAACAAAACAGAATAGAGTCAAACACAACATAGCATTTCAGAACAGAACACTGCAAGCAATACAGGTCTTCAAAACATAACAACAGGAGATTAACAATGGCTACCCTAGTGTCTCTTGCCTTCTTCAAAATGGTTGTTCATACATTTACAGACAATAAACTCAAACAAAACAAAACAATATAAAACCAGATAAAACAAAAGAGTGAAAACATTACAGGCCTTCAAATCAGACAACAAGATTACAATATGTGAGAAGATAGGAACAGCTCTTTTGAAGAAAATAGGGGACATTAAGATAGCCATTGTTGGTTTCTTGTTGTCTGATTTGAAAACTTTTTCTTTTTGGGGTATATAATGGGCTGTTATTACCACAGTTTATGAATGCAGCATCCAGAATAATATCTCATTTTTGATTATATGATAGAATTAGAGAGCTGCATAAAAGGTCAACACTAAGAACTCAACACATCCATTATCTCTGGAGAAAGAAAACAACAAAATCTAGAGCTTTTTATAAATAAAGTTTATAAAACAAGCCATGTTCTTCAGGATGGCTGTAAGTTCAAGAAGGAAAATGTTATAATTCAATACAGAAGTTTTTAAGAAAAAGGAAATAAAAAGATTTTTAGATAAAACTGCATTTATTTTGAGTCACACTTTGCCACTAAGTTTTCTTGGTATTTGCTGAACTAAAGAAATGGCCTTAAATTATAGTAAAAATGATTCATAGCTTACGGAAGAGTGTTTTGACTCTGAGTCTTTGAAATCTCTTGATTATGACACAAAAAACAATAGGTGGAATTCAGGAAAACAGTAGGCATTCACTAAGTATTTGGTGAATGGATGAAGAATCTGAAAGCCTAGATATCATTCAAAAGTAACACAAACTGGGGCCGCAGAGAACCCCAGGCCATTCTGAATGCAGAGTAAGAAGCAGTGTAAAGCAAAATAAGGCTTCTCCAAATCTTGGCTTTCTAGGGTGCCGCAGATTCTCCTCACTGTGAAGCATCCTTAATGTACTTCCTACTTCCACTTCCTCTTTCTTGGAAAACAGGAGGGCTGTCTGTGTCCCCCTCTTCCCTCAAGAGGTCAGGAGAAGGAACTGTACTCATTTCTTCACACACTACCCCATCCTCACCCCAACAGGGAGAACATACAAGTTGTTACTGCCAGGGAGTTCTTGGTAATTGGGTATTGGCATGGGAAGCTTGTGCTATGGTATTCATGTGCCACCATGAGACAAGGCTCTAGATGCTGGTGTTAGACTCCCCTCCCCAGGAGATAGCAAGAGGTACAGGCAGAGTCTGCCAGCACATGGAGGTGCAACAGAAATATGCCTAAAAGAGCTGTTTAAAAGGTTTTGGTATTTCATGCAATAACAAGGCTGTCTACTGAAACAAGATCAGACAGTGCATGTGTGGAAGGAAGAGATTTAATTTTGTGGATATAAGTTCAGTTATATGACTGACAGTCTTTGTGAGCTCTTAGGTGGTAGATATGTAGGTAAATTTGTGTTCTAACAGAGCTAGACAATAAGCACATTTTCTACAAGTTGCCTAGAGCTGTGTAGCAAATTCTGAGGCAAAGGAAAGAGAGCATCATCTTTTGAATGCAGAACTATTTAAGATCTTTCTTGAGGATTGTAGGTTGATAAATGGAGAGAACCCTGCACAAGCTGCATAATAAATACAGTAAAAACATTCATTGTCATTTTATGTACCACCTGCCTGATAGAATGACGGGCTGGGAGATCTTTTGAAGCATCATCTAGTCTTAAAAACTTCAGATATTATTCAGTATTAGCTATCAAACCCTGCAACATAAGTCTTACAGACAGCAAAATGAGGCCTAAGGTGCTATATCTATGTCTCTGTGGTCATATCCAAGCTAGTAAAGTTACACAGGAATTTAATTTACTTATTTGTTTTGGATAAATAAGCCGAAGTACCTTGGGCTCAATTTGTCCTCTGGATATTTCTTTTGTTCTCATCATTATGTTTAGTTTCCCTAATATTTAGTATATGTACACTCAACACAATTATAGAGACAAATACTGCTTGTGATATCTCAAAGGAACTTTTTTTTCTTGCTTTCTGGCACTAGGGATTGAACTCATGGAACACTAAGCTGTATCTCCTGCTCTTTTCATTTTATTTGAGACAGGGTTCACGAAGTTGCCCAGGCTGGCCTCAAGTTTTCAATCTTTCTGCTTCAGTCACGAGAGTAACTGAAATTATAGGCATGCATCACCACACAGAGGGAGGGCCTCTTTTTACACACTATTTGCATAATAAATAAATAAGTAAAACCATGGTCATAATCACTAAAGAATAATGACATTTCTTGGTGAATGAACTGCATATAGTGAGATGCTAGCATTCTCCTAATTTTATTTAGTTATATAATGATTCAGTCTCTCCACTAGATAATAAAACCTTCATCAAGGAAGAATAAAAAAAATTCATATAAAACATTTGCTTAGTTGAAAGAGGTAATGGATCCAAAACACTTATAAAGATGATTCTTCTTGAATCACTGTGAGAGCTAAATAGCACATCTGCTTACGTGGTTAAAATAATCTCCTTATCTAATGTGACTAGCATCAATGATTCATAAAATTACCTCAGTACAAATTTTAGCTCAGGGGCAAAAATGGGATGAAGAGATCTACTAAATAAAAGCCACACAGTTATCCACCTTTGCACTGTAAAAAAATGATGTCTGGCTACTTCTAGCAGAGTCAGGTCAGTACACTAGAAATATAAAAAGAACATACTTTAATCTCGTCAGTTGTTAAACTCAACCAGAAATTTTAAAAAATCAGCCTAGATGACTGGCAACTTGTGCTCTACAGCCGTTTTTATTTCCTAAACTGCCCCTATGATTCCTTGACCTGAGAATTTCCTGGTTCTTCACTCTATAACATGAATACAGCATTTAAAGACTATATTTTCCTAATATCACCTACAGAGCTACAGCTTTCGAAGATACCATTAAGTAAACAATCTTTCCAGATAAGGCCTAACTAAATGGTAGATCACACCTTCCAAGTTTCATTAACATTTCTATTTTAAATGTATTTATCGTTATCATTGTTTTTCAGAATAGCTTCAAGATACAAGGCCTGTAGATGCTATAGTTACATATGCTGAATTATAAAAATAAAACTGCAAAAAGAAAGTCAAATTAACACTTCTAAAACTATGATATGGTCAAAAGGAAGTAATGCAACTATAAATATGTGTTTGGTTTGTTTGTACAAAGGAATAAGATGTCAGTAACTAAAAACACTTTGAGAACCAAAATGAATGGCAGTCAAGAATGCATAATGAAAGCACAGGAAAACAGGATAAAAAGACTTCCAAATACAAAATTCCATTGTTCTCTACTTGAGACCATCAAATTTTTTAAAAATGTTATTTTCATACTATATTCTTGAATATAAATTGTTTTCTAAACATGTTTCATGAACACAACTGAAGTGTGTGACCACTTAATTCATAAATTTATAATTTATTATCTACTCAAACTATTGTTACTAAGTATCATCACAATATGTATGCATATATATATATATATATATATATATATATATACATATCACATTGCCTATAGCTAAAAATACATAAAACAATGTGAAAATATGATAAAATTAGTAATGTACATACTATTGAAATACATTAATGAAAAGAAAATTAATTTTGTGTTTTAAAACAAGCCTATTTTCAGCCAGGCGTGGTGGCTCACGCCTGTAATCCCAGCACTTGGGAGGTTGAGACAGGAGGATCGTTGTGAGTTCGAGACCAGTGTGGGCCACAAAGTGAGCTCAAGGCCAGCCTGAACGGCATAGTGAGACCCTGTCTCAAAAACACAAGGGCTAGGGATCTAGCTCAGTGGCCTAAGCGCCTGTATGGTAAGCACAAGGTGGTGAGCTCAATCCTCGGTGCCGCAAAAAAAAAAAAAAAAAGCCTATTTTCTAAAATTATTGGTTATTTGAACTAAGTTTGTTTTTTTCTGATAAATATACAGAGCTATGAGTTAGGATTTCTCATTCTGGTTCAATCATACCTTTTACATCTTCATCCTCGATTGTTGTATTTGAACTCTCTGTTGATTCCTGTTGAGAAGAAAACAAATTTTAAGTTGCAGACAGTGAATAGCTTCACTGCTTAAAAAATTGGCTAGTGATTTAGGTATCATGCAAAATTCCTCAGCAGGCGGTGTGCATATATTGACATGCAAATGGACAAATACATTAAGTGGTTTTTAACAAATGTCAAATGCTGCAAACATTTCAAAAAGGGAGTACTCTGGTTGCCTAATCTCTGGAGCAGTATTAATCCAGGTAAGTTGCAGAAGTGGCACAAGTATGTAGTTTATTTTCAGAACTGTGTAAAGGTGTGTTTGTGTTATAGTGCCCCAAAAGGTGTGCTTTTTGTGTGTGTTTATGAAAAATTGAGTAATATTTCAAATGAATTTGAATCTTAAAATGGAACAATTTCTATTTCTGAGTCATCAGTCAGTAAAGAATGCCTTCTGTGTCAGACACCATGTCAAGCATGGAACCGGCAGTCTATCTGCCTGCCTTACTCCTTTGTAGAGACAGAAAAGCATTTGCTGTACCATTTAATGAAGTAGATAAAGGTATTGCACTTAGATAGGCTGAAAATAGCTACAAGAAGTTTTTTTCCATGTTTATGATCAACACAATGGAATTATAATGAATAATTTGCATTTTAGGGACAATTAGATTTTTCCAGTCTTTTTTCAACTAGAAATTGGCTGTCATTGATAACAGACTGTCTTCCATATGAAAAGCTTTCCTTTGTAAAACTACAAATGAAGTTGAAGATTAGTAAGCACACTGAAAAGTACACTATAACTGTCCATATTAAGATATACTTCTTAAAATGATTTCATACATGTTTCCATTAAAATGTACTAAGATTTTTTTGGCAAAGCAATTTTTCAATATTCATAAAAAAACAACATTCTACTTGGAATGATTAAAGACTAGTGCTGAAAATAATTGGAAACAAACTTCCAACCAATAGCTGTATATACAGTGATGAAAAACAGATTTTGGAAAGCTTCAAATACTAGTCTGTGTCCTTTTATAGATTCAATATTTTAAAAAGTGACAAATTTATATAAATATCATATATAATCTTTAAACCAAAGGAATAAACTAAAGATGTATCCAGAGTTCTCCATACATACAAAACCAAACAAAAGTCTTCATGCATTTCTCAGTGTGATGTAGCGTTCACATATAAATTCAAAATGAAGGTAAACCCATGCACTGTAAAAATAAACTAATCCATGTAAGCAAGAAATACCATGCAACGCTTACAAATGTTATAGCTAGAACTATGGAAGGGTCCACTCTGCTGTTATGATTGGTCTTTCATTTTCTAATCCTATTAAAAACCACTCTCACACATGACAGTACTGACTACCAAGTCTTTCAGGGATGTACAATATTTGCAGTGTTATGACTTAAATATATCTCATCTTAAAAAACGTTTTTCATTTTTTATTTTAATGATGTTAATATTGATAAGCTAACTATTAAACCAGAGAAGAAATGTGTTTTCTAAGCCTTCAACATTATTGTTACAAGAAAAAAGTAAGACTCATTACTATACTATATATTTAAGAAAAGTTACATGAGGTATTTTTCCTTTCCTTGGAGATATAATAATGTTTAAAAAGTAATGAAATGAAAACATGGAATACATTCATAAAATGTTTCCTTTCATCTTACAGATATGTGTATAAGTGTTGTTACTTAGTTATCAAGCTATACAAATAATTTACAATGGGTAGAACACATTAGTCTTCATTCAAAATAAGTAGTTAGAAAATCTGTTACTGAAATGCATATAACACAACGACAAACACATTTCACAAAAAGTGAAACTCTGTGATCCCCCTCAAATTTCTGTCCAACTACATCATCCACAACAAGGAACTGAACAACACAAAAAACAACAAAATCACACACAAAAATAATCCACCATGGCAACAGAATAGAAAACTCAAAACAACATTAGATTTAAATAAAAACCTATGAACTGAAGTTGGTATTTCTGAAGACAATGGAATGACAGCAAGAAATTCTAAGATTTCATGTAGTATATACACCCACAGGACAATGCGCAAGGGAGGCATGAGAAAAAGAAAAAGACCAGGTGGAATTGCTTAAGATACACAGTCATCTTGACATAAAGACTTTGTAAATGTTTAAAATGACTTTTATTTTTTACTGACTAAGGTATTATTCATTTCTCTTTCAGGTTGTCATTCATTTTTAATTGAAAGAAATCTGTGTATAGTTTAAGACCAATTAGGCTGAAAAGAAAGTACTGTAGAAAAAAGGTGTTGATTTTCTTTTCTATTTTTAGATAATGAACCAATTTTGATTATTTGATGAGATGTGTAATCTTGTAAAAGCCAGATGATGTTGGTTCTTTCTGAATACCTTGTTTCCATCAGGGTTGTGGATTACAGTAGTTTGGGGCTCCTGAGTGAGAACAAAATAGAGAAAGAAACAGTTTGCATTGGTAAATACATTCTTACTAGTTGGAGGGACAGAGCAGAGTAAGCCAACTGACAAAACGAAAGAGTGACAAGGACTAAAGCCATGTTAGCTGCTGGCACAGGCTGCAGCTGATGAGATCTCTGATGAAAGCTCTCCCTGGTGAGGCCATGAGGTAGGGCTTCTCCCTACCCAAAAGCAACATGCAAAAGACCTTATTCCTGATCAGGATACAGACAAGGCTTTGAAGTTGGGAGATCTAAAGAGGCACTCACTGTTTCACCTCATCTTATGCCAGATAGGGCTTCCCAGATAGTGCTTCCCTTACTTCTTTAATGAGTGGCCTGTTAATGTCTCTCCCACAGAAAACTAGACAAGGACCCTGGAGATAGAACTCTTTGGCAAGATTTCCAATTCTCTATGAAGGTATTTTTCAGTTGTGTTGCATTGAGAATTGATTACGGTGCTATCATTATAATTAACACCCAGCTGAATACCCTTGGAAAAATCTAGAAATGTTGGATCACACTTAAAAGAGAAAAAAGTCTATCCTAAAGTATTCACTTCAAAAGTCCATGAAAAATTCCAAGGAACATTTATTAAATAGTTCATTTACAAGATTCTGTAACTAATCGTACAACCACTATAATTAAAAACATACCTCTGTTAAATCCTTCTTTAATTCATTTCTAAAATTTTCTTGCTTTATGGACTTTATACATAGAATATTTGATAGTAAAGTCAAATTTTTCCATGATGAAAATATTTTTCCTGTTGCTTTCTATCAGAAAATCAAAACAATATTGTCAATTGGAAAATAATATTCAAAAGCTAATAGAAAAGAAAGATCCAATGAGTCCAGAGATGAATATGATGCTAGTAGGTGAGACCTGACTGGAAGAGATGCATCACTGTAGGTATGACCTGGAATGGTGTATTCTTGTCCCCTGACCCTTTCTCTCTTTTGGCTTCTGGCCACCAACAGGTGAAAAGCTTTCCTCTGCCACAATTCTCTACCATAATGTTTGTGCCTTTAAGTCAGCTGACCATGGACCAAAACCTCTGAAACTGTGAACCAAATACACCTGTCTTCTTTTAGATTGTGGGTTTTGAGTGTTTTGTGCCTGCAAAAAAAAGTTGACCAGTATAATCACTGAGCTAGTCCTCAGCCCTGAAAACCTGCTATATTGATGTCTCCTTCCTTTAAATGTTTTTAAATTGAGCCTACTGGTTAATTCAAGGAAAATAATCCTCCAATAATTTTATTTATTTAAAATAATAGTACGGGGAGAGTAAAAATCAAAAAACATTTCTGAAAATTATAAATTAAAATATGGGACAGTTTGAGGAAAATATTATGGAACTCAGAGCAACTAAATGCCAGTATTCAAATTCTGAATTTGAACATAATACCATTTCAAACTGACTTAGCAAATTGTGCAAATTTGAATGAAATGAACAAAACTGGTTTTTATTGATAATTCTAAACTATGGAATTTTTGTTCTTTGGATTAATATGAAACAGTGTAAATTTAATTTAAAACACAACAAGCAAAAAGCTTTAAATTACCCAGTGCCTCTTTATCTCAGTAAGTAAGGTCTTACAAAGCCATTCTGTCTTTCAGAAAGAAGGAGACAGGAACTCTGAATAAGGTCTAGGTTTACGCTGTCTTGCAATAATCCTGTTAGCTCTCCTGATGCCAATGGTTTGTCACGGAAAGAAGAAACTATCATGTGCACAAGCGCTATCATCATCAGAAGAGCTAAGAGCAACCAAAGCGCATTCTACTATATTTCTAAGGCAGCATGCAACAGTCTCAATTACAGAGACCAGAGCAATGTTTGACAATGAAATGAGATAATTTCAGGTTAGAAACACAATGCTTGACGGCTATCTTAACAAAAAGAAAAGAAAAAGAAAAATAAAGAAATGAACTTTTTCCATATCTTAGAAAGCAAAAAACAAAAACCAAAACAATCCCCAAAAACCTCAAGAAAATAACATATTTATATATACGTATCTATAGAGTAAAAGCAAATGAAAGAAACAACAAAATACAGTAAAGAACTTAAGAAGGGTTACAAAGAGTCCAGGTATACCAGCGCCGGGGTAGGAATATTTTCTTTGGGGCTGGTTACCACGTTGGCTTTGTTGTTTATCTGTGGGTATGCAGAAAATAGAAAGAGATGCCTTAAACCCCTTGGTAGCCAATGTCTCCACACACAGCCTGTCTACATGGAGATACAGCCATGAGAATACAGAGCCCTGAAGACGAATGGGAGGGACAGGTGATAATGGACACGAAGGGTGCCACTTCCAGCCTCTGAAAGTCACACACAGTCTAGGATCTTGTCTGTGATGGTGCAATGATAAAGCAGACATGGCTGCTTTGGCTTTGCCATCTTAGCAAGCAGATGAAGAGCTGCTCCCATGGAGCTCAGATTTGAGTTTCAGAGTATAAAGTGAGTATAACCATTTTCATACTTTCAGGTTCTGTCTCCAAGCTTCACTGTAATGCATACATTCCTTTTTTAAATTATTGTTTTATTATTGAGCCCAAAGTCACACACAGACTGTCATTCTCTGGAGCGCCATCATGACTTTCTTTACTAGACACCCCAATTAAAAACTTACATCTTCGGACAAAACAAAAGTGTCAAAATATTTGAAAAAGGTAAGTCTGGGTCTTCTCTAAAAATATATCAATTATTAGTAGGGAAATCCAACTCTTTATGTTGAATATAAAATTTTTCACAATTGTTTGAGAGAACACTTTGTTTACTGTCAAAGTTTTACTGTTATCATCGAAGAATACATCTGGTAATATCATTTCATCACATTAACACAATGAGCTTTAACCATCAAGAAGTTATCTGCACCACTGTGGAAGTGATGTTATGACAAAATGCGAAGGGTAGTAAATTTTATAACGGCACACAGAGAAGACTCTTTGTAGACAAGCGGCAACTTGAAACTACAATCAAGTTTGGGCATTCAAGAATCGAAGACTAAGAAGTAAAAATTAACAACTTTTTACATTCATGCACGACATACTACATTACGGTTATCAAACAAATATAAATTATATTCATTTTCTTATATTATTCAGGTATTTTCATCATACATTATTTTCTAAAAAAATATACCCCACATTTTTAACGCAAGTATAAGTGTACATAAGGAATTACAGAGAAACACATACAGAATAGAATAAATGATCGCACAATTGTTTGGGCTTTCCACAATTTCTTTGTGCTTTATTACTATAGGTTATATTGGAATTAGCACTGAGAAGAAGAGGTAGCAGAAGTTAATTTAGGCACATAGTGTTTTTCTTTGCATTCACAATTGTGTGGTTACTGGGATCAGCATTATTCAAACAAGCTGTAACACTGTGTCTGTGACATGCAGGAAATTTAAATTTTCCTTCACTGAAAAATTCATTACATGTTACACTATTGATCTATAGTTTGCAAGTAGTTTAAAAAATTTTTTTCTTGAAGTGCAAAAAATTTAACACAAAGTTTGTGTAAGAGCCAAAAAAAAGAGATTCAAGGTAATAGTGTCTATTAAAGAGGGATCAAAAATGTATTTAGGTCAGTGTAAGCCACATGAGAAAATGGGAGGGATGCATGCAAATAACCTATTATTCAGGAACAATGCTTGGCAAACTAGCTGGATTCTTGTCAAATGATCAGGGACACTTATGAAAGTGTCACATGTATTTAAAATACTATAATTTATATCAGTGAATTCAAATGACAATAATTTTCAGAGATGTTTATTCTGTTTCAAGATTGATGTTTTCCTAGGATGCACTTGCTAAAAACTGCTTTATTTTAGTGAAAAGATCTCACATGCATACCTATGCACATACACATATCTGCACAAACACATGTGTGCTCTCTCCCCATTTACACATAGATTCACAGGGTACACACACCACCATCTCTCTCAAATGAAGGCCATTTTGTCTAGGTAAACCATCCTTTAGTGTCAGGTGTAAGAGACATGAATTAAATGAGCCTAATGATCTTTTTGTTTGTTTGTTTTGTTTGTTTTGTTTGCTTATGGGAAATATAAGCATTTGTAAAATTAATCACAAATAATAGAAAAATTCTAAGTAAAAAAACTAGATCTTCCTTTCAGAGTCAAATATCAAGTAATGGTTGAACTATGCCATTTTTTAAATACACAAGTAAATGGAGTTATTTTGCATTGTGGACACATTCTATTTTTCTTTTCTATAAATGATACACTGAATTACATTTATGAGGCATTAAGTAAGGTATTTGCATTTCTTGAGTGTTGAATTTATTAAGGTCTGAGGTTAAAACATATTTATTTACTTTTAGGATGGGTCTACTACAAGATCATTTTCACGCTACTTATAAAATTCATAATGAATCTATTATGAACTAAGAATCATTCCTATTTTAGAAGTCATGATCATCATTTGTAAAACAATCCTACAGTATTTCTCCATTTATCATCATTTGAAAAACAATCCTATAGTATTTCTCCATTTATCAGCAAATATTCATTATTATGTCATGTAAACTTTATATTCAAAAACAAAATTGAACTTAGGCTACGTGGTAGATCAAACTCATTAATAGCATATGAATGAAGATTTAACTTCTTACATATTTAAAAAATTCAATTTCAGAGAAAATATATCATGAAAGTGGGCTACACCGTTTTGACATGTTATGATCACTGACTGGCATAATTCTATGCTCTCTCCATTTACACTAACTTGGGTAAATATAACTGTTTTATTTCTAAGTGTGAATTTTCAGAGAGGAAATATCTGGCAGAGAGAGAGATCCTCACCATCATCTGAACACTCGAACTGGACTTCCTTTTCTGAATTGACCAGTCAAAGCAAAAGGAAAAAAAAAAATGATGGGTTGAATTTAAAGTACCAAAGCATGGAGTACAGAATAATTTTATCATCTTTGAAGAGGAGAGGTAAGTTTGCTAAATGAATAACGTTCTGAAAATATTTCTTTCTGTATAAGATAGTAGTGAAAACCAGCATCTCCATCAATAACTCTGAGTTCTCCATTACTGAATGGTACCAAAGAAAACACATGGAAATTGAAAATACCACATTTCCACCAAGGTAACATTGGGAAAAAGGTAAACATCCACTCTCATTATTGATATCTAAAGTCCAAAACTAAGCAGAAGGAAGATACAAAATTATAGGCTGAGGAAACAAGTGGTAAATGGAAATGCCATCTCTATAGGATCCCAAGTGCATGGTCACCGTGACTGTGGAAATTCCCAAATTACACACAGACAGGTGGTGAAGAAATGATGGGGTATGAACATATGACAAATGATTTTCTATATTTTCAGTATGAACTGACCACCCGACTTTGAATCAAGTTCAAATATTAAAATATTAATTAATTGCCAAGAATGTTGAAGTGTTGATAAGGAATGCATACATCTGCCATTGGGAGAGAAAGAAAAGGATTAAAAATTAAGACATTTATATAACATGCTGAAAAGAGAACAAACATTATTATGGATATATATGGTTATATTGCATTGAAAGTAAATGCTCTTTAAACAAATACAATCAGTTGTATTATTTTGATTAAAAATATAAAAAATTAAATAAAAATATCCAATTTTTCTTGGAAGAGTTTCTAATACGTTTTTTTCAGATTATGCAATTTGAATCTGTTTTTCAACCCTACAATAGAAACATAGGAAAAATTTAGACCTTTACAAAACACTGCCCAAGCCAAATTTTGTCATCACATGTTTGATATTTCAAAACCACTGAGTTTTTTCCCAGGCTATAATATATTTTGGTGGCCTTCAAGTACACATCATAATTTTTTGGAAAAGCATTTGTTAGATTTTTTTGATCACCACGGCAGTTTGGAACTGTAGTAAAACAGTGAGGATTTAGATATTCAGTTTATACTGGAATTTGATATATAAGTATTAATTTTTCAAGGTTATTTAGTATATAGCCAAATTGGAAAGGTACCACTTTTCTTAGTATTCTTGTGTATATTAGTCATCTTTGTGTATTAAATTATTTCACATTTCGTACTGCATCCTTTATAAAGAACTATAAAATATACAAGGTGCAAAGACGTAGGGCTTATATTTAACACTGTATAACTATGAAGCATCTGAAAATCAGACATGGTTTAAGAATACCTGCTTAACTTACCTTCACTCCATCTGGTTTCTTCAACAAACTCTTGGCTGCTGCAAGAAGAAAGGAAAATCATTTTAGCAAGTCACCCACTGAAACCCACAGGAAGGCAGTATAACAAGTGACTGTCTCTTCGACCACCTGTGCTGATTGTGGCTAACATATGCCAAGTTATTACAGTCACACTGATGAGCACGAGCTTACAGGACACTGAAACTCAGTATCACTTTTCTGGTTTTGCCATAACAAATTTAGAACTAAATTCTCATGTAGTTCATTGAATAAAATTACACATTTTGCCAGTTGGGTTATTGGATTTCATTTCACTGTTGGTTGGGAAAAGGATACTGGAACTTTAACTGGACTATTCTTTTGTAATCCAGAAAGTTGTTTTCAGTCTTGAGACATCAGCTGACAAATTAGGTCACAAGTTCATTCACACCACAAGTCTGTGGCCACATCAGTTCCACCCTGAAGCCCCTCTCTTTAGAGGTTGAAAACTCCTCTGCAAAAATTTGCTATTGCTAAACAACATCATCTGTATATTTTTGAAATCAGTTTTAGCTTTTCAAAAACTACTAATGATTGTGTTTAAACAAATGTTATATACTGACCTAGAGGAAAAAATTTAAATGTGTAGCATATGACCTTTAAAAAACAGCATTATGTATCATTTAAACTTCAAAATCACAAAACAAAGGCTTCTTAAAAATCTTTAAATTGAAAAATTAAAAATCATAAAATTCAAGCAAAGATGTAAAAGAAAACAAAATCTTTAAATCAGGAAAATCCTAAAGTGTTTTATGTAACTTTATTTTTTATAGGGAGGGGGTTTGAGATTTTTGAGTATATTAAAATTACTTCTTTTAAAAAGTATATTTATGCATAGGTACAAAGGTAGTAAACAAGACTATTTTGCTATTATATCAGGTGTAGAACATACACGAGTATGCGGGACAAAGTATGCACTTCAATTTAATGTTTATTAGGTCTAATTATTTAAGTACATCAAAATGGAATTTGACATCTCAAGTAGAAATACCTAGCTATCATAAAACTTCATGAGCATGTAATTTCCTAATATTCTTTAGATTTGGTACATTATTTTGATTGTCATTTTGATAAAATTTAAAATTTATTTTAAAGATACAAAATTGTTAATTGTATTTAGTCTTAAGCAACAAAGCTATTAATTTATAATCAAGTGAGTCTGTTAAGTAGTTGCTTTGGCTAATATTGGCAAATATTGTTTGCCTGGAGCTAAAAAGCAATATGAAGTAAAACCCATGGCAGTTAATAGGTTAGAAAGCAAACTCAGGATAATTGGAATTGCAATAGCAAGCAAAGAGAAGACAATGATTTAGGGTAAGCAGCGATTTGGCCTGGGAGATGCAGAAATAGCCCTTTTTGTTACTGTTCACCTTACCTCACAAGAAATACATTCCACATACAGGGAGAAAAGAAAAAATAAAAACAACTTTATAACCATATACTTATGGACAGATTATTTTAAAACGTATGTTTGGCAATGAAATAAGATGAGTAAAATACTCAAAACTAAAATGCAATATTAAGTATAAGATGTCACTGACTGTAATGTATTTCAGTTGTATATGAAGTGATGAATTAAACAAAAGTTTGTTTTTCATGCTAAAATGTTCAGAAATGGTATAAAATTTACATATTAGTCATGAGTTTTTAGTTTATGGGATGATGGAAGGAAAATATGAGGTAACTGAAAAGCTTCCATAAATGGGTGCAAACATTAATAAAGGTCCAACTTGTGTCTCAAGAGTGTATTTAATACTTTAACGTAATACACAATTTTATTTCTGAAGTTTTAAAAACTTAAGTTTGCCATTAACAATCTATACTATATAAATCATCCTATCTTTCAGTGATTTGATAGTTACTGGACCAAGGTGAAACATTCATTTTTTAAATCTATGGCATTATTAGTTAATACTTAATGAGATGGCATTGAACTCAACCATGTAAATGACAATCATATTAATCAAGTGTTTACAAAACAGGTAACTTGATAAAGGTAGCAACGAGGTTTTATTGCATCAAACAAATTGCACAAAATACATACAGCTGACCCACATAGCCCCTTCATTTGCAGCACTGCTCACTGTACCATTATGGTTGTTTTCATGTAACAGCCTATGGTGTTCATATAATCTCGAACTAAAATGGAAAGGAGGTAAAAGTGACCACTGAATATACCTATAAGTAACGCTGAAATTTGGTTGATGAACATTTGATAATGATATGATGAATCATCACCTGTTACATACTATTTAGGCTGGTAAAATACAGAACTGAAAAAAGAGCTGGATAGATTAATGTTGTAGATAACTGTCACAAAAATAGCATGCATACTAAAGTGGTAGTATTTTTCGTACTAACTTTTGGTAACTGTTGTAAGTATAAACATCCAAACTTTCTCAAGAGCAGCTTAATTATGCTTTAGTTCTGCTGTATACATAAAACTGGTATTTATAAAAATTTGATTTGTGGGGACCTGGTACTATGAGATAATCTATCAAAGAAGGGAGCTTCAAGACTGAAATAATTTTTGCAAATAAATATATACCTTCTATCCATTTTGGAGAATTATTTTTGCAATGAAGAGACTGTTTGGCTTCTTTGAGCCATAGCAAACATTTTACCATGGAATTGTTCTGAGGAGCATTTATTATCCTGTGTGTTAGGTTCTGTGTAAGTTTTTGAGTTAGACTCGTCTGTAACTAAGCATTCTTACTGCATGCCAAGATTCTATTGTGCTTTGAAAGAACTTGGGCTTAAGAGTACTGGGTTCCCCAATAAAGGTCTTTAAACATCTTACTTATGGAACTCCCTATGAGAATGAAACAAAAAGAATTTATTCATAGTTCTTACTTTATGAAATATCAGTAAATTTTGTAAGAGTGAGTGTCAAATGTTAGGGCAACAAATGTAGTATCAAGTAAATGAACAGTAGTACAGTAGAATTTTGACCAAAGATTTATTGCAAAAAAGATAATTAAGGAAATTATTTGGTATTTATTTCTAGGAAATTAGTGGTATTTATTTCCATATTTTATACTAAAATATAAAGATCTATTGCAAAGATTTATTTTTATTTATCTATACCAAAGATTCATTGCAATAAAGATAATTAAGGAAATTATTTGGTATTTATTTCCAGGAAATTAGTGGTATTTATTTCCATATTTTGTACTAAAATATAAAGACCTGATGAAGTCATGCTGAGTTTGACATGCTGAGTTTCAAACTAAGGGAGCACATAGCGCAACTGACCCCCCCACTTCTGCACCTGCCCTGGGTAAGTAGGTGTCTGATCTGGCACCAGCACTGGCACTGGCTGGCACTGCTGGGCCTTGCTGTGAGGCTGCATCTCAGAAGGCTCTGTGACAGAACTAACGGTGGCTACAGGAGGGAAAGGAATCTGTGTCACCCATTTGGCATCTGTGAACAACAGACTTTGCTAGTCGGACTTTTTTAATTCCAAAAAGATAAATAAATAAACTACTAAAGAAGAATGCAGAGAATAGGAACAGAGTTCTTAATATATGTACCTGAAAAATTCCTTGTAGCCAGCATGGTTGTCAAAATGGCACCCTGTCAAAGCAATAAAAACAAAATCAATACTGCCTTGGCAAATCTTTGACCTTACAAATACAGTCTTGGATCACTAATGCTCCCTCAGTTTTATTGTCAGTAAGGGAACTTTTGATTGTTTTTGTTCTTTGGTTTCCTGAGAGTCCTTGGCCTGTGTCTTTCAGGACTCTAGGACAGTCCTCCTGTGTGGGCCAGATGCAGGTTCAAAAACTGCAAGCTATTTTCTACTGAAAGGAGAAACCACAGCACACGCTGCCACACTGACCAGAGCCTCTGGTTGCAGGTTGGAGTATGGCGCATATCCCATTTCCCCCATTGAGAAGCTTTCGTTAAAACTTTGAGAACCACTTCTCACCCTGCCAAATCTACCTCTCCACAACAATGTAAACTTTCTTACCTTTAGTTTTCGTCTAGCATTAAATTTCTTCAAGCAATCGACAGTCTCCTGTCTGTGCATCATGGAAGCAACAGTAGAACGTTGCTGGAAGAAAAGGAGAAAAAAAAAGGGCTTACTTGATGGTATTTGAGACACACTAAGTATAATAACATCCTCGACTTCATCAGATTTTTATATTTTAGCACAAAATATAGAAATAAATACTACTAATTTCCTTAAATATCTTTATTGCAATAAATCTTTAGTCAAAATTCTACTGGACTACCATTCATTTACTTGATACTATATTTATTGCTCTAACATTTGACACTCACCCTTATAATGTACTAAAGTTCTTAGATTTTCTCAAGTTTCCTACTGTTTTTTTCTCAGACCTTCTAAAATGTATTCAGACAGTTATGGTCATCTTTTTACGCTGCTCTACACAAGTTTTCAAATCTCATATATGTTTCTAAAGCTGTTCAGTGATAAATAATTTTTTTCTTCTGGGACGCATTCAATCTTGGCACTAATATCTTAAACTGTGCTCATGAGTCTGTCAATAATTGACATGGAGAATTCTCATTCCTTGTGCTACTGTAGACCATATTTACTTAACAGTCCATGTAGATTTACAAAATGATGTTTTTCATCACTGTAAAATTCACTTTCTTAAATACCTTGCAAAAAAAAATTTATTCTGAGTTTCATATTTTTTAGCCCTGAGTTTATTTTTTTAGTCCTTCCTCCATATTTTAAATCTATGAAAACAATATTAAAGAAGGGTTTATTTTTCATTCTTTCCTGTGGTCTTTGAAGGGTTGCTTACACAGATCCATCCATGTCAATTATTAACACACTCATCTGTGTATTGACTTACACAGATCCATGGGTGTTTCAGGGCCTCTGAGGCTGTGACGCGCTTGGCAGGGTTGATAGTAAGCATTTTGTTTATGAGGTCTTTGGCTTCAGGAGTTACTGTGTCCCATTCTGGTGATGGAAACTTCAAAAATATAAATTTATAAAAAGTTAAAAACACTCAAACACAGAAGAACCATCTATACTAATCATTTCCATTAGTAGTGAATTTCTTCATAAAATTACCTTTTGTATAAGTTAAATTATATTCAAAACATTCAGTTTAGATTTAGTCTTTCCTCCATGCATTCAAGGACAAATATTAAAGACTAACTAAGAAGGGGCCACCACACGTACCAATTTGTATATTATAAATAGCAAATACATTTTAAAATTTAGAAAAATAAATTAAGAATAGTCAGTTCCTCTCAAAATAGCTTTACTTTGACCTGAAAATGAATTCTTATGCAATCTTTCCAAAGTCAATTGGACAACTCAATAAAAGCTGCATCTTCATCATGTATGTTGAAATTATCATGCTAATATGCAATGGTGGTATTCTGTACTTGCACAACTCGTGAGCATGACAACAGAGATAATAAAACAGCTTTGATTCTCAGACAAAACTGACCTATTAATTGTGGCTACTTAAGAGTGCTGTGCTGAAAAAAAAAAAAAAAAGAGTGCTGTACTGAGAAGGAATCTGACGCTACTAGAATGTCACCAGAATTTTATGTGAATACCTAATTACAAATTTCACCAAACTACAATGAAAGCAAGTAACTCTCATGACTTCCATTAAGAATTTATAGTTTCATTAATAATTACATAATATGCTATTTATCCTCCCTTTCCTGACATTGTTTTTTATAGCTAATCATTTAACCCTACTTTTATGTAATTAGCATATTTGTAGAAATAATGTTCTTCATGAGTTAAGATAAATTTACATTGCATTAGTTGCTAAACGACAGAATATCAGGCTCTTTTCCCAATTCACAAACTTTTATAGACAATTTTGACAAACAAAGCTGCTGTCACCTGCCATGGAAATCAGTGAGTCCCTTTCAGTAGGCAGGCATGGAAAGGGCAGCTTGTGCGCAAATGGCAAAGTGAAAGCTGAGAAAAATGACAGTGACTCATTAATACCTATAATTTTTTGCCAGTTTAAAGGGTGGCATTTTTTCATTTTAAAAGCTTGTTTGGAGCAGCTGTAAAACCTTAGTGACTATCACTTTTGGAGACAGTGAAGCCCATGTCTGAACGGACAGCAGGTCTCCCAACAGCAAAGAGTAGCTGGGCGAACCTGAAGAAAGGTGGTCTTTTGCTTACTTTTCTGATTTCCAGAAAGGCATCCTCTCTATTTACTCACTGGTACATGTGGTGTATCTACAAGGCTGGCTCAGGCTAGCGGGCCTGAGTTTAGTTTGTCAAAGGGGCAAATGTGCAAGCTGTGGCCATGTAATCAGGGCTTGGTCCACTTATTCGTGGAAAGGAATGCATCAAAATTAAAAGAATACACATTATAAGTTCTTGATAACTGATAAACACATTCACCTAAATTGAGCATTTTAATAGAAACACACTAAAGAGGTCATGAGACCTGACAAAATATAAATATAGCTTTCTATATCTACTCCTATCACTTCTACACTGAACCTTTAATTTGTGCTCAGAAGGTGGACCCAGTACTACTTGTGCTTCAATAACCCAACTTAGTAATTTATGGAAAGTAGCCCAGCACTTAGATTTTCAGAAAGATGTATGAAGTGAAACCCAAGAAAGTAGTAAACTATACTTATGGAAACAGAGTCATGTGCTGTAGTATTGATGTTTCAGTCAGCAATGGACTGAGTACATGACAGTGATTCCATAACACTGTAATAAAGTTGAAAAATTCCTATCACCTAGTTTGTCTTTGCCATCACAATATTGTAGGACAACATATTGCTGATGCTTGTGGTGATGATGGTATAAATGACCCTACTGTACTGTCAGTTATGTTACAGCTATGTAACAAGATAATACATATGATTATGAATCATTCACAATATTTGATAGTGATATTTAATAACTATGCTACTGGTTTATGTACTTATTATGCTATTTTTTATTGTTATTTTAGGGCACATTCCTTTCATTTTTTTTCTTTTTGAGACAGGGTCTTGCCTTGCAGTTCAGGCTGACCTTGGGCTCACTTTGTAGCCCAGGCTGGTCTCGAAATTGCAACGATCCTCCTGCCTCAGCCTCCCAAGTATTGGATTACAGGAGTGCGCCACCATGTCTGGCCCTCCTTTTATTTCTTAAAAGATAATTACTGTAAAACAGTACACCTCTTTACTGCAGTAACAACCTCAATCTCATACCACTGCATCCCTTGATTGTGTCAAGGCCACATTGAATGACTGATTTATACCATTAAGGTGTGCGTAAGTGTACACTGTGGTGCTTGCACAGTGAAAAAAACTATCTAACAATGCATTTCTTAGAAAGCAAGTCTGTCATTAAGCAAGACATGGTTATTTATTAAAGACAGGAAATTGTATCAATGAATACAAAGTTATCAAGAGAAAGTAGGAAAATCCTTCCTGTTAAAATTGAGGACCTAATTCATGCATGTAAGTGCATGTGTGTGTGTATGTATGTAATTTGCTTTCAAATATTCAAATTATAAATTAAATGTATTAGGATTGGAATTTTCAAATATTTTCAAATGTGAAACTCATTGTTTAAATGAAAGCTTGCAAAGAAGCCCATTAGGTAAAAAAGACAGAGACAGACCTGACACAGCAGAGAAAATGATATTCTATTTGACATATTGGATCATTGCAAAGTTTGCATATAATTAAAATCTATGTGACAGACACCTAAGGGGTAGTAATAATTTCTAAAGCAGGAATTTTTTGATTTTTATATTTTAAGAATGCTAAAATCTGAAAATTTTGCCAAGTAAACTCTTTCCTCAGAGACTTCAAATGCATTTCCATTCAATTTTAGGAATAGTGAGTTGGAAATAAATAAAAAATGGGTTACATATTCAGCACTTCTTTCTCTTTTCCTAAGTAAAAAGGAAACAAAGGAAACTGATGAAAATTATGGTTAAACAAACAATGAAAAATCTGGCTCTTGGTCAGTTAAAAATCAAATCCTTATCTAAATGACATGAGTATTTATTACATACATCATATGCGCCAGCCTTGATTTGCTGGTAGAGTCTGTGTTGGTCCTCATCCCAGAAGGGAGGATACCCCACCAGTAGAATATACAGTATGACACCTGGAGGAAAGTAGCACATTAACATAACATAAGTAATACGGACAACAATAAGTTAAATGTTGCTCATCCACAGTGATACTGCATTAAGTTCCTGCGATCAAGAATTCTGACAATGTATCATCCATCACCTGGACCATGAATTGTAGCAGGGAAACACCTACAGGTGAAAATACCCTGTCATTTTGGGTGACACATTCTTTGACTTCCCCTAACTTTTACCGTATAGATCCTGTGTCAGTTATCATGTTAATAACAACCTGTTATTTACTTCCTAACAGTCTTTTTGCTGGTATTAGGACATTCTGTTGAATAATGGTGTCCTGATTATACTTTCATGCTCTAAATATCCAGGGTCCCTGACAGTGTGGATAAAGACCCTTTTCTCTTCAGTGATCTTGAGTCTTCATAAACAGAATTTTTCAATGAAACAGCAAGACCAGAGTTACCACATAAGAGTGTAAGAGGAAAATGAAAGAGAGGAGGATGAAATTGCACACGAAATTCAAAGCAATAAACACAACTGTAATGTTATTTGATATCTTTTTCATAAACATGTAATTACAGTTATTGACCCTCAGTGTTATAGGGATTGGTTCTACGATAACCCATGGGTACCAAAATCTGTCGATCTCAAGTCCCTGATATAAAATTGCCTAGTATTAGCATAAAACTAGGTAATCTTCCAGTATACTTTAAATCATCTCTAGATTATACATAATACCTAATACAATGCAAATGCTGACTAAACAGTTGTTATACAAAAGTCTGTACACGTTCAAAACAATTTTTTTTTCAAATGTTTTTGATCCATGGTTGTTTGAGTTCACAGGGTTGACTGCATTTACAAATTAATTTAATCAACATTTGATTTACCTTTTAAATTAAAAAAACCATGTATTCACAAATTGTGACTTTCCTTGAAATCATATCTGCAATCTAGCTGTTTTCTAGCTTGACATTACGGTCCTTTGAATCATCAAATGTCCCTCACACTACTTTTTGAGTACTTTACTGACCTGCTTAAGATCTTGAGTTTCTTTTCTAGTTCATCTTGGAGATGAACTACCGGATAACAGTGTTCAAAGCAGATTTTTAAAGTCACATGACTCATTATCAGAAAGCTAGAGTTTGGTTCTGGAATGTCCACTAAAAGCCCAACTTTCATCAGGGAGTTACTAGTAGCAAATGTCAAAACCCCAAAGAAGTGGAACCTCTGACGAGGTCTTTAGGTGTTAGGGGTGTGTCCTTGAGGGGGATAGTGGGATCCTGGTCTTTTTTTCTTCCTTTTGCTTCCTGGCCATGAGATAAGTGGTTCTGCTTCATCACCTGCTCCTACCATGATGTGCTCCCTCACTAGACGCCCAAAAGCAATGAACCAATCAACCATGGACTGAACTCTCTGAAACTGTGAGTCAAAATAAACCTATCTTTATAAGTTGCATATCTCAGGTAGTTTGTTACAGTGATGGAAAGTTGATTAACACAGAGTGAAACATTTTCAACAATATTCTTAAATTTAGAAAAAAACTATCAAGGTTCTTCCCCCCCCCACTCTGGTACAGGGGACTGAATCCAGGGTCTCTACCACAAAGCTACATTCTCAGCTTTATCAAGACCAAACATTATTTTACCACAATGGAAGTTGTGAGAAAAACAAAACAACATGGAGAAAACTGCAATATATTAGTACCTCACTTCTACTGCACACAGTATTTCTTTTACTGAATTATAGATTCAATGTGCATTCACTTAAATTTATTCTTACATCATTTTTACTGATATTGTAGATGCATCAAATGACAAGAATGATGGTCATGATGATGAATATTTCTGTTTATAGTCCCAGAATGTGAGTAGGAAAAAAACACTGTACCTAAGCAGTTTTAGTCCTCCCCTGTAGTTTAAGGGGTGAAGAAGAAAATTTGCTATGAGATAGCAATAATCATCAAGTCTGCACATTTTCCCAATAAACATCTGGAGTCAGACTGTTAGAAAATTATTGAATGGGAGTCATAACTGAGACATTTTTTTCATTCTGAATTTGTTGTTTTTAAAATTTATTTTCCCTTTAACTCAATTTTCAGAATAATTCATTGGCTCCTCAGCATTTCCAAAGGTCAGGTTTCTTTTAAATTTTGCTTACCATTATAAAAGCATGCATTTCAACTTTTTGATGTGTTTCAATCCATTATTGTTTCTTTTTTAGTGAGTCTAATTGTCTCATCTCTGACCAGTATAAAGGTCCTCGTGTTGGCTCCCAAGCCCTGATAATACAAATCCAGTGGCCTCTGACAGTTTCCCTTCCTCTGACATGATAAGAGAGTCCTGAGTAATCTTGTACTTGTTCTGACCTAGACTTGAAACAGGCCACAAGTGTGAGAAGTTCTGGTTCCTTTCAGTGGTAAATAGTATGCAGAGTAAGGCTGGGCACTCACATGTGCTGTGCAGAAACTAAAGATTTCTTCAACAAAGAAACTGAGAAATGAGAGGGAGGATAGAGAGGTAGAGGAGTGGAAACTACACATGAAAAGAAACCTAAGAGACCGAAGAGATACAACTACAAATGAAATCGTGATACTTTACGTTAAACAGCAAAAATTAACATATTTGATGACATTCAACAATTGTTACTACATTTTAAATTAGATGTATTGATAGAATGTTTGGATATGAATAAAATAATCCCAGGCTGGGAGTATACGTGGGAAAGAAGATGAAATAAGGTTAGCCATTAGTTTTTTACACTACAGCAGTACCTTGGTTCATGAATGGTTTTGTTTGTGAACAATTTGGTTTGCAAACAGAAGCATTTAGCAAAATGTTTTTGTTTGTGAAGTCTATATCAGGTGATGAACATGACCATGGCCATCTTTCCTGCATGGACACAAACATGGGCATGTTTTTCAGACTTGTGGGACAAATTAAGTTCACGAACTGAGGTACTAGTGCATTCTCTCTTTTGTATTTTTAAATTTTTGACAAGAAACAGTTAAAAATTATTTTTGAGACACTTAGTTCCATATAACGTTGAAAACATGCTAAAATTAGTTTTCATTATCTTGCGAATAGATTTGTCCTTGGTAGATACTAAAGATGTTTGATTTTACTAAGGGTTTTGGGAAGCACTGCTTAGTGATTAAGTAAAAAGATATTATTATTATTATTACTATTATTATTGTCTTTTTGAGACAGGGTCTCATTATTCCATTCAGGCTGGCCTTCGGCTCACTTTGTAGCCCAGGCTGGTCTCGAACTCACAATGATCCTCCTGCCTCAGCCTCCCGAGTGCTGGGATTACAGGAGTGCGCCACCACATCTGGCAAAAGGCTACATTATTGAGAATATTCAAAAGTGATTTTAATAAAAGCTAATGTTAGAAAATGATTAAAACATCCTAAGGGGTCTTGTTACAAAAGAGATGATGAAGAAATGTTGAAAAACAGATGTCAGTGGAAAATTAATAGAACAACCTAATCGAGATATCCACTTATCCTTGGTAATAAAGGGGTACACTATGAGGTCCCATGAAGAATGTATGTGGAAGTAGGCAATGTACTGTTAACTCCATCCATGATAAGCATGGCTTTCTCCTGTGTTTCTCTAATACATTAAGCAAAATATCACCATGCAACTCAAATAGGGCAAGTGCCCAACTAACACACCATTGCCTAAAGACTTGTGATGGGTAGAACAAGAGCTGGAAGATCGAGGACAGCAAAAAGAAAATCGTTTTCCAGATGATGAACAATCTATACCATGGAGTGGAGGTGGCAAACTGCCAGTGCTTCTGTCACCACTCAGAAATGAGTGCCTGTGCCCACACTTTGTGCGAGATGGTATGGTAATGGGGTTAAAGAAGAGGGACAGCTGCTCACTGGTGTGGCTGTATGTAAGGACAAAACATCATGTTATCTGATCTTTTGATTATTAAAAAAGCAAGAAACTTATAGTAAACTGTAAAGGTAAATAATAAATTTCAATGACCCCCATGATGGATAGTGTAAATGCCTGGCAAGACATCTATGGACCACCAGCAATGGGCTGAATACTTGTGTCCCCTCAAAATTCATATGTTTGAAATAATGATCTGGATGTCATGATATGCAGGTAGAGTCTCTGAGAGGTAAGTATGTCACAGGGATGGAGTCCTTGTAAATGAGATTAGTGCCCTTATCAGAAGAGATCAGAGGGCTAGTGACCTCCCTTATTGCCATGTGAGGATACAAGAAGACATTGGCAGTCAGTCCCTCTGAAAAATGTGCTCACTAGCATCTCACCCTACAGGCTGGCTCCTTTACCTGAGCCTTCGGCTGCCCTAAAAGAAATTGTAATTTTCCAGGGTAATTTTCCACTGCTGCTCAGTGCTGGTCAGAATCATCTAGCATTAAAATGCAAAATCTCCCATCTCACCCACAGAGGGTTTTTCCCCATGTCTACTGGGTAAACAAACACATATTAAATTTACACCTATGGTACTAAATTGTGTATAAGAGGGGTGTACAGTTTTTAGTGCATAGTTCAGGAGTAGTAAGTACTTTCCCACAGTTGTGAACCAGATCTCCAGAACTTTTTCATATTAAAACATTGAAATTCTATTTTTTTTTATTTTGAAAAGAATACAACCAAACAAAATAAAACAGAGTAGTCAATCACAACAAAACAATGAACATGGTACATAACTTCTAAACAGGGTAAAAAGCAATCAGTAATGGCTACCATAATGCCTCTTGCTATCTGCAATATAACTGCCCATACCATCAGGGATAAATAAAATCAAACAAAATGGAACAAAATAAAATCAGTAAAAAAACAAAAACAAAAACAAAAAAAACAACAAAGCAGAACAATGTAAGCAATACAGAACCTCAAGATAATAGTCAAACAGCAGTGGCTACCATAATGCTTGTTATCTTCAGAATAGTTGCCTACACCTTCAGTCATATTACAATCAAACAACACAGAATAGAGTAAAATCAATCAAAACAAAACAGTGAAAGCAATACAGGGTTTCTAAACAAGATCATTGGACATCCTTGATGGCTGCAATTATGTATTTTGTTGTCTTTAAAATAGATGTCCATGCCATCAAGTATAATAAAACAAACAAATCAGAATAAAATGAAACTAAGCAGAACAATGAAGACAATATGAGTTTCAAATCATGATAATAGATTAACAGTGGTCACTTCCTTCCTTTTTTAGATAATTCCTGCCCTCTAACTTTCCCAATATGTATTGTGCAATTTCGATCCCACTAACTCCTTTAGTTTGTTATACTAGGGAGACAACACGAAATTCACCCATGTGACTCTGGACCATTTCATCCATGATCATGATCTCAAGTTGCCTCCATCCACCTACAAGAGCCTGGAGGTTATCTTCCTTTATAACAGAGTAGGTTTGTGCCACATAAAATGCCATGTCTTTCTTGTCCATTCTGCAGTTGATGGGCAGGCTATCCCTACTTTTTTTCTGGCTCCCTGTCACATAGGGCATTGTTCTCTCTCCTTTGACTTTCAGTCTATGAATTTTCTTTCTAGTTAAATGTGTTTCTTTTTTTTTATTTTTTATTTTTATTTTTTTAAATTTTGAAAAGAATACAACCAAACAAAACAAAACAGAGTAAAGTCAATCAAAGCAAAGCAATGAACATGGTACATGACTTTGGAACAGTGAAAAAAAAAAAACAAAAAATAAAGCAATCGATAAGGCTACCATAATGGCTCTTGTTATCTGCAGTATACCTGCCCATACCATTAGGG
>RJWT010001942.1:0-44027 GCA_004365215.1 Cuniculus paca | reverse complement strand
AACCTTATTGGTTAACCATAGTTCTGTCCCACCTTATGCCCACCTTAGGAATTCCCATTCTTCCCCACCTTGGACCCGTCTACTCTATAAAAAGTCCCTAAAATGACAGAGTCTTTGGCAACCCGCTCGGGACCCCTTCTGTCTCTCTGACAGAAGCTTTCTTTCTTTCCCCCAATAAATATATTCTGCTCTTAACCTCCGTTGTTCCTAAAATTCATTCTTCGATTTTAGAGAACACAAACTCATACCAGACATAGTGAGTTGGGAGTTTCATTCCCCTGTATCAATACCATAGCAGATACATATATATGTGTATATGTATGTGTAAATATATAATATATATATCATGTTTATATATATAATTTTAAAGAATCACATTATATATGGAAAATTCATGCAATATTAATTGTTAATTAAAAATATAAGTTTTAAAAGGAGGCAAAAAAGAGATACACAACAGAACACATTGTTTAAATGAAATCTAAAAATATTAAAAAGTAATTTTTTAGCTTCGTGTTTACTATATTAGCATCTTCTGCAAGATAGCAAATAAAATAAAGCAGGAGGTGACCTCTCTTTGGTTGTATTTTGTTTCTTTATTTGTATACTGGTCAAAGGAAAAGTCTACTTGTGAAAATCACTGTGCTGTAAATTTTTATTTGTGTGTTTCTCTGAGTGTAATTTATACTCTGCTAAAATCTGCAAGAAAGTGTAGGTCAGTCCAGTGTTGTGTGGAAACACACATGGAAGTAATGATACACAGGTCTAAGAAGCAGCACTGATGAAAATTTCAATTTGACGTGTAACAGGCATAGAAATGGTGAAAAATGGAGAACTGAAAATTGTGCGTGTTTGTGTGTGTGTGTGTGTGTATGTGTGTGTGTGTTTGCTTAGGTTTCCTAAGTGTTTCAGAATATCATACACTGATGGATTTCTTACGCCTTAAGATAGGCGTTATCTTCCATATTTGGTAATTAATAATAAACTCTTTTTGAACAATACAAAATAAAAGAATCCAGATGGCAAAAACACACAGATCAATATTCTTATTGTGATTTGAAACAACTTCAAAACTGACTAGAATTGTGTAGATAAAATTGATAGTAAAGCAGAAAGACAAAAAGAAACAGTTTATCACAAGCCTAGACATGGACTGTGAGGCACTGGTAACATTTGTTACATTCAGTTCTTCAGACCAAATAACATAGCACATGGGAACTGAAGACAGTATTTAAGCTTGTTTGCAATATAGTAGGAATTGAATTTTATTTTCTCCATCTGTTGTTATTTTTTATTTCTGAATCACGGTTTAAAACTAAATGGAGTACCATTGTGTGTGTTTTCTAAATGACAAACACAGTACGTGTTAAAATCCCAACTCTTGGCAGAATAAAGAATCAGTCCAATTGCCATCATTCGAACTTTCCCTCCATTGAAATTAAAACACATTAGGTGAGTTCTGCACTCACAACTCATCCCTGACTGCTATGGTTGAAGCGAAATTGCATGTTTGAAGAATTGAATACTTCTCCAGCTAACTCCCCAGTGCATAGTTATTCCACTTCTATTTTCATGAAATGAGGAACTGCTTTTGTGCAATGCATCTGGAGGTCATTAAAATGAAAGTTGGTAATTTCTGAAAATGGTGCTGGTAATAAGATTTACTTTGTTTTATGGATAAGTTTTTATATAATTGCCCAGTTATTTTAAATGAATTTTCCAAAAACTGACTACAAATGTCAGCCTTTACTAGCCAGGCTAATGTGCCATTTACAGAAGAGGCACATAAGATATGTTCAGTGGTGTGGCATCTATAAATGCTATAAGAGAAAAACAATGGCTTTTTATTTACACAATGTTCAGAGATCTGTGGATTATGGTGAATTGCCTTATTTAAATATATTCATACTGAAATATTTACTTCTGGGCACACAGTGCCGGGCTACTTATCTGAACTTTCAATGACCTTCCAGGGATTCCCTTATTAAGATGGGAACAATGAATGATTACAATTCCAACATCTGAAATTTGGAAACCCACTACTTATATACATCTTCACGTTTTAGGGGAATAAAAGGCTTAAAAAGAAACTATTCCAATTGCTAGTACTATAAAGGGAAAAAGAGCTGAAAAAAATATTTAAGAGAGGTTCAACTTCAAATATCTTTTCATGATACTTTTTCAGTGATTGGAAAACTTCTCTATAAAACCCTATATATTAAATATTTTAGGTTATGCTGGCTTTGCAGTCTCTGTCACACTACTCATTATTGTTGCAATGATGCAAATGCAGCCATAGATAATTTATAAATAAACAAACATGGATGTGTTACAACAAAACTTTGTTTACTAAAGCAAATGATAGACTGGATTTGGTCCACAGGCATTAGTTTGCTGACTCCTACACTGGACAAATGAACAAGAGATGAAAAACTTTCCCTTAGCACAGTTATCCATCCCTGTTACCCTTTCCATCTTTCCTTTTCCATCTAAGTTTCTTAGAATGCAGTTTCATATATAGGACTGTTCCTAATGGACACGTTACCTGTACAGTCACACAGGGCCTCGCAATGACAAGAATACCAGGTTGGGATCAAATACTCTCCTGATGAACTTGAAATCTAAATTTGATGTCTTGAAATCTTTAATTATCTTTCAAAAAGACAGCTAATATTTTCATTGCATACAAGGTCCCCCCAAATTATACAGCTCTGTTTGTACTATTTCATGTATAATTTGTTGTATGATTACTGTTATTAGAATTCTTGTAAAATTCTTCTGTGAAAAGTCAAATGATCATCTTACATGAATCATTATCTTCCTCATTTACAAACTAGAATGCCTTTGATTTAAGCTTTTGACCTTTCTACCACACCAATGTACTGCCCTAAAATTAATGCTAATTAATTGCAAATATGACACAATTGTTTGTTCTTTAAATCAGTAAGTCTCTCTGAAGGTGAAAATACAAGTTACGTGATCATAGTATGTCAATCACTGTTCTTGTGGGGATACTGAGCCTATCGTGGGTAATTTTCTAATGGATTTTGAAGCACAGAATTGATAACAAAAGTGTTGGAAGGCTGAAACAGGAAAAGAATGATGCTAAGGCAGGACAGATATTTCTAACTGCAGAAACTAGCTGCTGTTTCTAGGTTCAGGGAATGAAGGGCAAGACAGGACACAGTACAACACAGGAAGTTATATTGTTTTGTTGCCTTTAACATAGAGGCGTCATACTGCTGACTCTGGTTCTGTTACTTCTGAGGGTTATAGAAAAAAATGATACGGGAATGAACCAGGGCCCGAAACCACACCTGTTCTCTGCTACTGTAAGGAATTGGCAAAATCAGAGGCAAAAAAGAGATCCTTTCCTTTGTTTTGACTTTCAAACTCCATCCATGCATCCGGGTCAGACACTATCAGAAAGCGAATTGGCAAGATTTGAGAATCACATCTGTCTCAGAGTCACAAATCAGAATACAGAAATTTGAACTTGATTTGAAAAGCAATACACAGATATAGGAAATAAAATGTGACCAGTTACTCCAGAGAAAAGTCAAGAAAATTATCATGTATCCTCTTTTATGTAACCATGACATAGTTAAAATCATCTGTACAGTTTATGCATAATTTTATTTTATATTTTCTTATGTGTTCTATAATATAGAATGATGGTTTTTGCTTCAAAGCACAAGTTTATGTGAACATTTGTTTCTGCTTGGAGCAAAGAAAACAAAACTCCTTTTATACTGTGAGGTTTCAGAATATTCATAGCAAGAATTATTAACCATTTGTATAAGTATTTTATGATTTGGTTGGGAAATACAGACTTTCTTCCTAGAGAAACACAAACATATATACTCGCACAACGATTGCTAATTGGTTTTACTGGCATTATTTGCCCTTTGAAGTTCATTCATGGATGCTATTTCAAGAACCCCTAGATAGAGAGGAAAAGATGGCCTCTTTTCAAAGATTCCTTAACAGAGTTCTAGACAGGTATCAGGTGTTTTCCAATTAAGCTTACAGTCTTTGATCAGTGATTCTGGTCTGTAGCAAACAATACGAAAACTTTTTCAGAAACTTCTTTGGCTAGGAAAAACCAAAACAAAAACAAGCAGAAAACTTAAATAAGCAGATAAATTACTTTTCAGAAGGTTTTAAAGAATCAATGTGGCGTTTTAAGTTGTTAATTGGAAGAATTACATTTTTCTACCTAGAAATGGTGTCTGCATGTGACCCTCTCTGTCAGTGTATTATAGGTATAAGTAAATTGGGTGACATTTCCAAAATGAAGCTAATATTGTATTGAGTAAGTGATGGGTATGAGCAGAGAATGTAGGGCACAGTATTCATGTTACCACTTAGATGCTTAATCAAGCAGAGTAACTCTTTTGATGGCAAAAAAAATCAATAATTAGAGAAGAAAGCATCCTTTGAGGACTTTAGTGCTGTGTCTTTAACAGTAATATTTTTCCAGCCCAGAGAATGAGTACACCGAAGTTCATATGCATGTGTTTCAAAGAACAATATAGATTCGGGTGAGTGAAAAGCTGAATCTTTGTATTTGCCTCTGCAATAGGTCAATAAACATTGGCATAACTGTTAATCTTTATGAGTTGTTAGGAGTAGCTATTTTAGATATTTTAAGGATTCAGCTCTTTTAACAGAAGGAAGAGATGTTTTGTGACTTTCAGCAGTCAGGAAGAAATGTCTACCTTTAGGAGCTGCACACTGTACAAGATTACTCGCTTTTAAATTTGGATTCACAGTAGAATCACTTCTACAACTCTCAAAAGTATGCAGATATTGGATCCCTTCCTAGAAATTCTTTTTTAGTTAACTCGGAGTGTAGTGTATGCACCACCATTTTTTAACCATTTTTTCACAGGTGGTTCTTGTGTGAGCCAAGTTTTGAAAATCACAGCACCTAGTTTATTCTTGAGATTTCCATGTGTGAAATAGGAAAACTTCAAAAGTTTTTCATATTGCTTTTACTCAAGACCAGGAATACCTTTAGGTTAACTAGTCTAGAAATATTTCATCATTTTAGTTGTCTAATGTAGCCAATGAAGATTTTTCTATCTTTTATCCTTTACTATTCCTTTAACAACATTTTCAAAGTACTTGGAATTCCATTGGAGAATGTGAGGCTTACCATTGTTAAAGACACATGGAACACTGCTGCACAATTGCACTGAAAGATTCCATTTTAGGAATAGGGTTCCAGGAGAAAACATTCTATGCAAAAGTATAATCTGAGTGTGTGAGACATCATTAAATGGTAACTTGTATACCTGCCAGCCTCTTCTAGTTAGACAAGCAGTGACTTCCTTGTTCAGGGAGCATTGCCAGACCAGTTTCTCCTGCCAATTCAATTCCAACAAGCTTGGACCTGATAGTTTTTCAGGAATGAGTTGTCCCTTGATTTCCAGTGTCTACAGAAATGAGAGCACAAATCTCTGACTACACTTTTGATTTCAAGCCCGAAATGTTAAAATTGATCCAGTGACTATGTTCACCATTTCCTGATAACAGTTTAAAGGGGAAAACATTTTCCTCTCTGTTTTAAAGGTGAATAAAATGAAGCACAGATGATCCAGGAATTGTTTGATGTTATTTAATAGTCAGTAGCAGAGCCAAGAACTAGACTGTAGGTTTTCTGGCTCCCGGATTAAAGCACTATCCACCAGATCATTGCTGACTCTCTAGTAATAGAAACACTGAAATCAGACATCTGTTAAATATTGTATGTGACAAATGTTCATACAAGTACTCTCCGGCTTCCTGGAAACATTTTTAATACTAATGTGTTTCAGAATGCAATATGAAAGAATTACAGTGAACTAATATATATATATTTTTATGATATAACTTCTCAATTAATTTTTTAACATTTCCACTGGAAATAATGAATAGATACAACACATAGTCTATAAAGTGTGGAGAATATAGTCTGTGTTAGAATGAAAAATAATGTTAGAGGTTTATTAACTTCTTTTAAATGAACTCTTCTATGAATTTGAGAGGTCCATAGCTAATTTGCAATTTTTAAAGGAAATCTTAACTACTCTGAGGAGTCAATAGTCCAAAATTTAAATAAAAAGATGTATGGTTGGTGAGAACATGATGGAATTCAAGTTCTCTTTATTCAAATGCCTCTAGTTTATTTTTTAATTTTTGAAGAGAACAAAACCAAATGAAATAAAATGGAATAGAGTCAATCAAAACAAAGCAATGAATGTGATACAGGACTTCAAAGCAAGATAAAAGGAAATCAATAAAGGCTACTATATAGCCTCTTCTTAACTTCAAAATAACTGCCCATACCATAAGACATAATAAAATCAATCAAAACAAAACAATTAAAGCAATACAGGGCTTCAAAACAAGATAATAGGAAATCAATAATGGCTACCATAATATATTTTGTTATCTTTGAAATAGCTGCCTATGCCATCAAATATAATAAAATCAAACAAAACAAAACAGAATAAAACCAAACTAAATAGAGCAATGAAAACAATACCAGATTTCAAAACATGATAATAGATTAACAGAGGCCACTGCCTTTCCTTTTTAGACATTTCCTCCCCTTTCACTTTCACAAAATCTATTGTGTATTTTGGACCCCACTAACTCTTTAGTTTTTTATACTACGAAGACAACATGATGTTCACCTATGTGACTCTGAACCATTTCACCCATGAACATGATCTCAAGTTGCATCCATTTGCATACAAGAGTCTTGAGGTTATCTTTCTTTATAGCTGAGTAGCTTTCCATTGTATAAAAATGCCATATCTTTCTTATCTATTCTGTAGTTGATAGGCAAACTACCCCTACATTTTTCTGGTTCCCTGTCACACACAGCATTGTCCTCTCCCGTTTGACTTTTAGTCTATGAATTTTCTTTTTGAGTTACATGTGTTTCTTGTACAAAGCATATTGATGGATCTTGTCTCCTTATCTACTCTGCCAGTGTTCCTTTTTTTGGTGAATTTAAGCCATCTACATTAATGGTTATGGCCAACATACACTGGCTCATCTCTGCCATGCTATTTTCCTGCCATTGCCTGCCTACTTTTTCCCTCCATTCAATTGTCTGCCCTGCTCAGTAATCCCCCTCTGCTGCTGTTCCTGGAAACTTGGTCATTTTTATCTCTGTCTAGAATGTCCTTCAGTATTTTTTGTAGGGTTGGTTTGGTGGTCATGAATTCCTTCAGTTGTTCTTTTTCATGGAAGTAACTTGTTTCTCCATAAATTTTGAAAGACAGTTTTGAAGGGTACATCAAGTTGTTTTATTACAGGACTTGAAATACTTCACTCCAACTTCTTGACTTGAAGGTTTCTGTTGAGAATTCTGTCGTGATTCTGATGGGTTTTCCTTTATAGGTGATCTGTTTTTTTGTTTTGTTTTGATTTTTCCTAACAGCTTTTAATATTCTGTTATTTTGCTGAATTTCTGGGATCTTGATTATTATATGTCTGGGTGTATATTTATTTTGGTTATGGCTCACTGTAATTCTACATGAATCACTTGTCTGAATGTCACATCCTCTTCCCATACTTGGGAAGTTTTCCATTATTATTTCTATAAATAGACTTTTTATGTCATTTGTGTTTACCCTTAAATTTTCAATCTTTCTTTTCCTTTCTCTTTGAAAGAAGCCAATCAAAATAATGACATGTCAGATTCTAAAAATTCCCTGGACCCTATCCTTTTCCTCCTTATGGAAAGCAATTACTAACTCCTTTTGGTGGAAATCTTTTTTCACTATACTCATAATTATTCTGTTGATTTTATTATTTGGGCCATGCGTAATTAATTTTCTCTTTGGCTTTGTCTCCTCCAGACTTAGAGCTGTATGCCCACCCAAGATGAAACTGTCCGGTGTTTATGGAGGGCCTTTAGATAGACCCTCTGTAGAATATCTCTGACTATCAATCAGCATCTGTGACCCCTTTCAGCCTGAAGAAGCCAGATCAGTCATTGCCCGTTTCTCCCTCATGGCAGTTTGGTACTTCTTCGGGGGGAAATGTTACAGGCAGCTGAGTTACTTAGAAATATTATAGGCAGTCAGATAGGGCCAGGCCCTCCAGAAAGCCAACACAGAGGACCAGATGTCTTGTGACCTTGGAGGAGACAGACATCTCCCACAGTAAGCCAGATCTCAAGACAAGGCAAAACAAATACAACCACACCCTAAGTAGAAACATCAGGGACTGACATTCTAAATAGGTATGGTCCACCTTGACCGTCCCAATCCCCTATAGGAAGAGTCACTGACCCTTAAGGATGCTCACTTGCTAAGTGACTCGCTTCTCTATTCATCCCTGATTTGGTCAATTTGACCTGAACAATTAATCTTATTGGGTGACCACAGTTCTGTCTCACCTTATGCCCATTTGCCTTGTGAATTCCCAGGTTTTCTACATCTTGGACTTACCTCACCTCATGGTTTTACTCTATAAAAGTCTCTTGAAAAGCCAGAATCTTTGGCAACCCATTCTGGACCCCTTCTGTCTCTCTGACAGAAGCTTTCTTTCTCTCAATAAATATATTCTGCTCATAATAAATAAATAAATAAATAAATAAATAAATAAAGGTAACCATTCCAGTATCATCTACACACACTCTATGTGATGGAATAATTTGGAATAATTGGAGGTATAGTCTTTCTACTTTCCTTCAACTACATTCTCAACAAGTGCCTGATTACCCAAAAGGAGATTATTGTGCACGATCATCATTTACACTTAAACCTAGGATGTTGTACCTGAAAAGTAGTCTCTTCTCTGAAAAATAAAACCAGGATGAGTCTAGTTTTGGCATATTCTTATTATGTAATTGGTTCTTTCTAGCTTCTTTATAGAATATCTACTGACTAGTTAGTACATTTTTAAAAATTAATTACATTTATTGGTACATTTAGGTATACACAATGATCATATTCATCATAGGGAATTTGTATCTGTACATGATACAACTTGATTCTTTTTTTGTTTGTCCCATTTCCCTACCCTCCCTTGAAGGTTTTTAAAATATTTTAAATATTAAAAAAAAATAAAATCACACAAGACAGAGATTATGTTCTTGCAAATGCTACTTATGGATTGCTTTTCTGGGCATAGAAAAGAAAACATTTTATAGATCATGTAAATTCCTGAGAATAATAGAGCCCCTAGTAGAAAAAAAAATATATATATATATATTTTCTTTTTTCATTTTACCTTTTGAAAACAACCACCTCTTAACCTCATAGGCTTTCATTTCCTTGTCACAGCTGGAATTTTGCCCCTACTTGACCACATGAAAGAAGATGTGATCAAATGTTTTAATCTTAAGGTCATTAGCTGGAGGGATGTACAATCTTCATCTCAGAATTCCACCATGAAGGCCTATGTACACGTAGTGTAGTCATTAGGTGTCTTTTCCATTCCTGAGAATAAAGAAACCAGAAATAAGAGATGGAGAGAAGATACATGTTGACTAATGTCTGGTTGCCAACTCTATAAGATGCATATAATAAATATTTTCTTGTGTCAGTCTGCTTATTTTATTACTTTCTGAAAATAATAAAATTATGAACAAAATAATATTTATAGAAAAGTAAACCAGTGTATTCAAGTGTTAGGATCTCTTTGTATATAGGATTTATTTCATTAGTATGTGTGGAGCAATAATTATATATAGTGAAACACACACTGAACCTTTTTTTTTACCTTTTGCTTTTTTTCAGTGCTTCATGAGTATTTCAGTTTTTGTTCCACAAAAGTAATGAGGTAAAATTACTTACTTATAATGAGGAATGAGCTTCATTAGACAAAAAAGTATTTTGGAGATCAAACCCAGGGCCTTATGCATGCAATACAATTATACAAAATTAAGAATTCATTTCATTTCTTTGAATATATTTGATTAGAGATAAATTAAGTATTTGTTTATATTCAAGGGTTGGTGAGAGGAGAAGATGGTGAAGGTGGTGGGTTTCAAATGAATTTCACTTTAATAACTGCTAACAATACTTAAAATCCACTTTATTTGGATAAAGTTTATTTCCACATAAAAGAATATGATGTTATATCTATGTCTAAAAGTAGCAACGAAGTTTCAAAGATAGAAAAGCTTGAGGCTGAAAGAAATAATTCTATTTCAGGTACATTATTGCCTACTAATATCTGTTCCAAATATCCCACAGAGCCTCAGATGTTGTAGGAGAATTGATTTCATGAAGCCCATGTTTGATAATTAATGTCACATTTATGATATTGTCCTAAAGATAACTTTATTTGTGTGAATTTTAATAGCATTTTCACAATCTATTCTTCACTTTGAATCTGTGCTTTAAGTCTTTCACCAATGTTAATCCACAGTCTTTTGTAAAAAAAAAAAAATTACATTGATTATGAAAATCAAATGAAAAAGTACTTTTCTTCTTCCTGAGAAAGTAAATTAGTTGCCAATCTTTCAAATTTATGAGCAAATTATTTCCTGTTGAAAAGGTGACTCAAATATTTTTTATTTAAGCCTTTCTGGGATTAGCACTGTAGCATTACGATTAAAGCAGGAAACATGAGCTATTCCTAGGCTTTTCTTTTCAGGGGAGGCAGTGACTCTGTCATGGGATGTCCTGGGAAGAAGCCCCACTTCATGTGATTCTCAGGGTACTGTTGTCCTTAGGATGATGCCAGATACTTCCTTAAACAATCCTAATCATCACTCTGAAAGTCTCAGAATACGTCTTCGAGCTTTTGTGTTGTTAAGATGTCTATTGCATTGAGTAAGGACTTATTTTTGAAAGGAACATTGCATAATATGTGCTTTGTTATCCATTTGCTTGTGATTTGACAGCAGGTTTTAAATGTTTCATCAGAAGTACCTTTGTAATGGTTTTCTATTAAAGTTTTTGTTTAGTTAAAAAGAGTAATTGAAAGACAGTAAAACTGAATGGGTATAACTTAACACTCTTTTTTTTTTTTTTTTACGGCACCGGGGGTTGAACTCACAACCTTGCGCTTGCCGGGCAGGCGCTTAGACTGCTGAGCTAGATCCCCAGCCCTGTTTTTGAGACAGGGTCTCACTATGCCATTCAGGCTGGCCTTGAGCTCACTTTGTAGCCCAGGCTGGTCTCGAACTCACAACGATCCGCCTGACTCAGCCTCCCGAGTGCTGGGATTACAGGCATGAGCCACCACGCCGGCAAACTTAACACTCTTAATGTTACATGTATGGGTATAACTTAACACTCTTGCACTTATGCATGCAATACAATTATACAAAATTAAGAATTCATTTCATTTCTTTGAATATATTTGATTAGAGATAAATTATTTGTTTATATTCAAGGGTTGGTGTTACACGTAATAGTATACACACTTATATATTAATTTTTATATCTATGAAACTTCAGAAATTTCCTTTGCTACCCATAGGATGAGAGAAGTCATATGGTTCTATTGTCATGATTTTTGCAACTGCTATTTAAAAAGACTTCCAGAAAAAATAATATATTTACTTTAAAATTTTAATGTTAACATAAGGATACCATAATGTATAGTAAATAGTCCTATTTATATGCCACAATTGGTCGATTTTCTAGGTGTTTAGAAGAGAATTAAGTAGGTAGGTGCATTAACTCCTTGTGAACAAAGTATGCTTTATTGCCATGGAAGGGTGAATGGAGTTTTGAGTTCTTGCCACGGAGTAAATTAAGCACTTGAAGACTCTTCATTTAATGCTCTCATGAATCCTCATAATATTCCTTATGAAGTAGGTGACAAGTTCTATTATCCCCATTCGTATTAGAAGAAAAATGAGGCTTGAAGTAGCTACAAAATTCTAGTACATAGATTGAGAAATATATTTCTACCACAATGTGGTCCATGATATTATATTACTGTGCATTTGTCATAATTACAATTGCCTTTATCACTGCATTTGAAGTCTCATCAAATTTAATTATATCATTTTGGTTTGTGTTTTATATCTTTTCATTTATCAATAGCCACTATGTCCCAAAAATCTTTTCCAGTTTGCATTTGCCAGAATGTAGAGGCTTTTCTATTAGTAGAAATATCTACATTAAAATCTCCCAGGAGATGACCCAGTCCTCACAGAAGATCCTGAGCACTACTCTTTCAAAACATTATGTTGCAAGGAGATGTAGAACCCTAGTCCCACCTTATAGACTCTTGTGATAAGACATTTCTCTAGCTTATCTTGCAACAAGTAAGGGAAGTGTTAACTATGGAAAACTTGCTTTTGTATCTTTACTTAACAAACCACTAAAGAAAGAAGAAATAGTGTTATTAAAGGAGAAAATATTAAAGAAAAACTTTCATTTTGAAATTTCATGCCACTGACTTTCAGATAAAGTTACAGTTCCCAAGTTTTTCTAATTTTCTTTTTGTTTTGTTATTTATTTTTTTACGAAGGTAAATATTCTACCAAAATGTCATTTAGATCATGAGGAATATGAAATATTAACCCTTACAAAATTTTTATTGACAGTTTAATTTTTGTTATTCTAGAGAAAATAATTGGGATAAATGATTTCATGTAAGCTTGGCTTGTACACTTGCCATTGAGAAGAATAAAATAGAAATACTTGTATCATATATAAAATAAATAAATTGAGGCTATATATTATATAATGATGATTATCACCTAAAAGTGAGGAAAGCGATGTAAGGCAATCAATACACTAGTAATTTATTTGTTTATATATTATTTCCTTAGAATAACCCTGAAAACATACAAAAGTAGTTACTATTAATGTTGAGTCTATTACAAATATGAGTTAGTGTAACATTAATATTTTGTTTTCCTATATATTAAAAACATTTTTAAAAATAAACTTTAGAAATAAATTTTTGAAATTAGAGAATTAAGGTCAAGAATACGGTTCGGGTTCTCACTTTGAATCCTAGTTCATATATATTTTTTCCCTCTCTTTGAGTCTTAGAAACTTCTCAATTCTTTATTCACTACTGGCTAAAACAAAAATCTGTTCACATTCCTGCAAAGATCTAATGAAAAATTAAAAAATGCCTACATAGCATTCATCATTAGATCTGTCACTTAGCAATTGCTTATGAAATTATTTGTATTAGTGATATAAAACAGAAGTAGAGTTTTAAATTTAGATAGTAAATATGTTCTAATAAAAATCTTCTTACAGTATATACAGTGGTACCTTGGTTCACAAATTTAGTTCGTTCCGTGTTTCTGGGAAAGATGGTCGTGTTCATTATCTGATGCAGAGTTTGTGAATTGCTTGCAGACAAAAGTATTTGAGGTATTACTGTATTTTTGTGCTTTCTTTTTTCCTTCCTTGCTTCCTTGCTTCCTTCTTTTCTTCCTTCCTTCTTTCCTCTCCTTTGCAGTCCTGGGGATCAAACCCATGATCTTACACAAGTTTCGAAAGCAAACATCTAGCCCCGAGGTGCATCCAGTTTCTTGCAAAACACATTTCTATGAAGATAAGTGTCAAATAATTCTCAGATACTAGTTGCATTATTCAACTGAATAATATATGTATTCTTGTGCTTGGATAAATATGTGATATAAATTATGGATAATTCAAAACTTAATGTGCAAAAACTTACGTATAAAAGAAAAAATTCTTATTAAGAAAAAAGATTAACATTTGGATCCTGAATCACTTAAGGAGAAAAAATACAGCAACATTCAGATAGAGTTAAAATGTTAATCCCTGGAACAAAGTGGAAAGAAATGGGGAAGTGGATTCAATTTATTTGAGATTTGTATTCTGTGCACTCTGAGTAATTATTGTTCAAATTGAATTGGAAAATTTGAAATATATGTGCTTTTGTCTCTTTTTCTGTTTATGTTAATTTTATTATTCCTTGCTTTAAATAATATATTCTTTGGGTAGTGAGTCTATTATTTTTATTCTAAATTCTTTGAAATGAGATAAATTGTATGATATTAGACTGAAGACAACTTTTCCATTCATTTTTCTTTATATTTTACAAAAATCCAATATAGAATCCACCCCTGCCAGAAATAAGAAGCTGTGAGTTGGTGCACAGTGAATCATAACTATCACAATAAATGAGATGACTAGATTTCTTGCAGAGTTGCTGCATTCTGTTTTGAATATTTTTAGAGGATGTGTGTATACTCTCTCATGTATTACTGCATCTAGTTTAAGAAGACCACTAGTGTCTTCTAAAAAAAAAAGTGATTTAAATAAATGTGTGAATTCTGAGAAATATATCATGAATTGAGGGAATTTTTTTTTCTATTTTTATGAGTCACACCATACTCCATCTATTTTTCTCCTTCTGGAGCAAAGTTCTTCATCTTTGTTTCTTTGTTTCTTTAAAGTCATCAATTTTGCACCTAGGTCTTTTTTTTCTGCTTTTCCTCAATAATATTTTTAGCAACAGCAGTCTCTCTTTCACTACTGTCGTGATATCATTTTATATCCATTTGCTTCTTTCTAACTCATGTCACTTTTTGAACTAATTAAAATTCCATTTTGTAGTAAGATCACTGCAGCATATTACAGCAAAATACAAAATTAAATTAGGAGTAACAAGACTATGCTACATTTTTCTCCCTCCTTCTACATAAAAAAATCAAACATATTTCAAATAATCCCACTCTACAAACTTGTCATTTAAAAAATTGTAAGAAATACGCTGATCATTTATTATTTCAGAATATTCTTCTCTTTGATTATTGACTTTATTAGAACCAGTAACGTTTATACCAAGTATCAAACAAATGGTGGCAAATATAAAGTGAACTAGGAAAATCTCTGCAATAAAAATAACAAATACTGAGCCGGGCATGGTGGTGCACACCTGTAATTCCAGCACTCAGAAGGTTGAGGCAGGAGGATCATGGTGAGTTTGAGAACAGCCTGGGCTACAAAATGACCTCAAGGTCAACCTGAACTGCATAATGAGATCCTGTCGCAAAAAAACAAAAACAAAAACAGAAACACACACACAAAAAAAAAAAGAAAAAAAAACCCCAGATACTAAAACCTACCCTATATATGTAGTATTGTAAAATCAATACAATCTCTTAAATATATGAAATATGAAGAAAATTAATGTATAACACAGTTGTATATATTAGAATATGCAAATTCAAAGGTATGGCTTCACAAAACCATATGATAAAAGAGTGAGTTCCACATTCGATATTTCTGAAAGTTAAGCATGCAGACCAATATAGATGAATTATTGTTAGCCCAAATGCCACAAGTGAAATCAAAACTGGAGTTGTGGTTTGCGGATATAGTTCAGGGCGATGGAAAAAAGTTCACACCAATTATGTATAGTTCTTTTTGAACACGGATTTTGTATTCCTGAAAAATTCAACACTGTTTATATAAAACATGTGAAACAAATAGATTATGTTTATGTGTAACACAGAGTTAGGTTCCAGTTTCAAGTAATTATGAACAGGATTGGGGGGATTGCACTTGAAAGAGAGTTTATTATTCACACAATGGACTTCTGGAAAGAGCTGGTCACGTACAGCAGATTTGGTATGGGTAAGCTAGAGTGAGTGGGGTCTTTATGGTGTCAGGTGTTGCACTGCCGTTGGAGAAGGGTAAGGCAAAGGACAAATTTCCACGCAGGAGAAGTTTAATTTTCTGTCAGTGTGAAAGGAGGAGATACACGTATGTGACAGCATTCTCATCAACCTGTCTGAATATGCCCCAAAGGACAAATGTAACCAACAGATTTTCAAGAAGTCAACAGCCAAACATCAAAACGAGGCCAGATTCTTTTTATAACATTGCAAGTGCAGTAACGTTTAACTAATTATGCTGTTATTACTACTACTTCTAGTAGTGATTATTTCTACATAAAATATATACTAAAGTAATGATAAAACTATAATCTAGCAATAAGTATATACAGTAGTACCCCTTCGCCATGAGAAATGGATAGGTTCTAAGGGACAGTGGTTCCTTGAAATCAGGTGTACTACTGTACCGGTGGATACTGTTTTTATCCTATGTACTAGAAGTATTGCCACGTTGTATCAGATTTTATCCTTCCTTTCCTGTTTAATGCCTTGCTCCTCCTTTACATTACTGTTAAGTAAAATAAAGGTTACTTTCACCGTGAAACTGTGAAATTTAATCTCATAATTTAGAGAATTATGAAGAGACTAACTGGCAGGTAGTCTGCACAGCATGAAAGCACGGATGAAAGGGTGCTTTAGCACCTGATAAAGAAAGTGTAAGATGATGCAAGGGTGCATCATTCATGTGTCACATCACGAAGACGGTGTTCAAATTAAAACTTTTGTATTGTTTATTTCTGTAATCTCTCATTTCACATTTTTGGATTATGGTGACCTTTTTGGTGACTGGAATCATGGTATACAAAACTGTGGATGAGGAGAGACCATTGTGTTAGCAATAATAATGATTTTTTGACAGTATTGTTCTTTAGTGTTTCTCACATATTCCACTGATCAGACAAGATGCTAAACACTTATATTACGCATTTTTATATATTAACCTTTAATCATTCTAGTAGTAACAAAAATTAATGTCATTATTTTCAGATTAGAGAGAAACAAGAATCAGAAAGTTTATTTGGACACAAATTTCTTAGGCCTTAACAATATTAACAATTACATTTTCACTTTATACAATTATTCATTACCATCTGAGATATATACATATTTTACAACTTTATATATCAGTTGCTAGCATATTTTTTGTATAAACAAGATTTTAACCTGGATAATATTCTGCATGACATTAGATTGTTGCATGGGATGTAACAAAATTCCCATTGGGTAGGACGTGCTCTCCTTTTAAACATCAAACATGTTCCTCAACCATTATGACAACAAAAGTCTATACAAATTAACCACATTATATCTGGACTTTGAAAATTTATTCTCAGGGAAAAACTTTTGCTAAAAAAGCATCATTGTTAAAATATTCCTGAAAGATCTGTAAGAAAACTTACATGTTTTACACTAGTGTCTTTAGAGTGCTATCTGAAAATTGTAACTGCATGAATTTCTTTTTTCTACATTTTAATAAATTAAGTCACTGTAATTATGTGATTGGGTTTTTGCTACACAAATGAAGAGAGGCAATAATAAAATCAACAATATGCTTTATTGTGAAGATTGCTTAAACTTTTGACAAATTAATACTTTGTCTTTAGTGTTAGGGACACTCAGATATGCCTTTTCTCATTTTTTAAAAGGAGCCTTTTTTTAAAAAAAGTGCACAATTTCTGGGTTGCAGAATTAAATGATATTTACTGATTAATATATCCTACAGTCACCATCGTGATCCACACAGTGTAACTTGCTATGAACTCCATTACCATTGAAATATGAGTTTTTAACTCAATTTGTCTTTCAACTAAGACAGGATTTTTGACTAGTCACAGAAACATCATAATAGAGTGGGATATAATGAAAGGAAGAGAAGTCAGGGCTTCATGGTATTCCCAGTGCTAATTTCAGTAGACTGACAAAAAGGACAATCACACAATAGTGAAGAAAAGAAAAGAATGGATGGTGAAGAAGTGGAGGTGGTGTTAGGTCTCATTAATTTTCAAAGCAAAGTTTGAAAGCAAGTGGATGGTAAGAAAATAGATAACTGAATGTTGAATCTTTTTATTTTATGCCTTTTTTGCAAAAAACTATTCAATTTCATATGCTGTCATTTTCTGGATATGTTAAAAATTACAACAGTCTTTAACTGATTAAAGAAAAATAGAAAAAGATATAAGATTAACTATTTTATGGATTATATTTATCTCTCTTTTACACGTTTACATTTTAATCTCATGGAAGATCAAGATTTAATATCTCAGGCTATGTTTTAAAATATTGTTAATATTTTGTTCAATCATGAAAAGGTAAGTGAAAATCATAGTTTGCTTTATGTCAGGAGTTTTTAGAAAAATATATCTAATTTTACAAAAATAATTTCCCAGACTGCATGACTCTTCTTATCTCCTCATACCTATGCGCAGAGGCAGAACATTAATATAGTTAGACCTTTTGATTGGAGACTTAACATTTACACTGGCATAAAGCATTAGTGCTATCATTCAAGCATGAAAATTCCAAATTAACAGAAACCAGTACTGCTATTCAGGCAAAGTGGGAATTCGTGTGAGATATGGAGGCAATTCTATAAAATATGCTTTAGCAAGGTAATAAGAGTCTAGTTTTAAACTTTATTCTTTATATGTGATAGGACAAGGTATTAATCCACTTACCATCTCTGCTTTGAATTATATTCTTTCTTTCTATGCATTTAATATCAGTATTTGATGATGCCTCCAGGTTCCAAATCCAAACTGCATACCTCAAATGTGATTTTGTGCATAATACAATCAAGTAGCCCCCAAAGTTCTGTCTCAGTTTCTTCTTTAAAACGGAATCATATTTTTTGTTGATGTTCCAGAGATGATCAATATGGTTCATAAGAAACATTCAGCTAATGTGAAGAATTTTTGTTGTTTTCTTTTAATTAAATGATTTACGTGAAAAGCCAAAAGAGATGAATGGTAATCCACAAAACACAGGAACTCATACTCATATAAATAGAAAATTGATTATATTAGCAAGTTGGAATATAATTACTTAATAAATATAATTGATATTTTATTGTCCTCTGAAACTGATTGGTGCTGCTATTTTTTGATATATTTAAGCACTTTTATTTCTTTTTATGCATTCCAATTTTAGCAAATTCAGTCAGCACAAGCTAAAACAGAAATATTTTTATGAAACTCATACACCTTCAGTTATCGTTTATTATTTGTATGCATTCCACATACAGTATTTGAAATCTACTCATTTGATTTGTTTTGTTTGTAATTCTTCCTATCTCTCTGAACTCTTAGAAAAGTAATGAATAGCTCAAATGTTTTTCTCTAAACTTTAGTTTGCAGTGATGAAATCGCTCCTGAGCCAGGCATCCAGTCCCTAGGAAGGGAAGACACTAATGAAAATTAGCATTCCAAAAGAATCCACTGCAGCTGTCATCATAAAAAGAAACTGATTAGTGGTTTGGACCGTGCTAACTCTGTAAATTATCAAACAAAATACCTCAGAAGCATCCATTTACGTATATGAAAATTACAATTTGAGCATCACACTTAGAGCACATTAATCAACTTCATTCTTTGTTTTTCTGGGTAATGAGGCTTCACAGAAAGGTAAACAGCCAGCTAAATAAAGTTGCTTTGGCAAAAATGTATTAAATATATTCATACATTAAAAAAAAAAAGAAACATGCTAAGAGGTATTTAAATAAGGGAAGCATCCCCTTGGTCATTTATTTCCATTTTTAGTTCTAGTTGGACTTTTTCCCTTCTGCTTTCTTTTTTAAAAATCTTCTATTCATTCCAATTTCTTTCATAACAACCTATCTGTACTGTAAATTATAGAACTTCTAAAACTGATTAACATAAATAGCATACTACCTTTTATTTGATATCCAACTATATAACCTTCATTGAAATACGTTGGTTCTTAAAAGTTATCCAGCTCGCACATAATTTGTTATAGAATTATAGGAATAATGTTTCCATGTGGTGGAAATTGGGTGATTTATTTAAAATAATTTTTCTCTTTTACATGTAATAATTTGTGCAAAGAAATTTTCTCCTCTCATGGGAGTTGTATTTCTAGAAAATGTGATTAACATTGAAAATGGCTAAACTTGTAGCTCTTATTATCTATGTAAAAGTGGATTAGGAAGAAAAATCAAACATCTACATAATGTGGATACATGGTGCACACTGGGTGCTGGATATCCATCGTCACAGTACCTGAGATTTAAATGATTGACAAACATGTCATTTACTTGAATTGACGCATCATGGAAAACCATTGCAAACCCAAGAACTCAAGAAGTATTGTCAGTGAAAGTATCATAAAATAAAAGATATTTGATATATGAAGCTACTTTGTAATATGCTTGTGCCTTCAGTGTTCTTTGTCTTGTTCAGTTTCATCACTGGACAACAATTTGGCTTCACATTCTCATGTACCAGTTGTATGTATTCCACTCTGAAGATTAATTGAGAGCCCTACTCCATCTTCAATTCATTTATGCTGTGGTTAGTGTTTTCAGATTTGACCCTAGGTTTATAATTACAGTTCCTTTGTTATTTCTCTTAAGTAATTCCTTCTTAAACAAAATCTGTCAACTCTTACCTATATAATTACATGGGTTAAATATTTTTAAATTGCTCTACTACCAGTTTAGAAAATACAGGAAAGTTAACAGTTTATATATTAAGTTTTAACATAAAATAATAATATCTCTCTAGTGTTTACTTTCAAAGGAGGTAATTTTTTCATACGTAAGTTGTCCTAGAATACATGGGTAGATATAATTAAAGTTAAAAAATTTGTTGATCTAAATTTCAATTATGTTTGGTTAGGTGAAAGAAAATTATATTTGATAGGGAAAAAGAATATTGATTTTTGAAAAAATAAACTAATCATCTTATGAATGATCAGTTGAATCATTTAAAGTTGGAGTACATCAATTCTGTATTTCCTATGTTTGATAATGTTTAATTTGATTTATAGACCTGTTTTGGTATTAATCATCACAGCCATCATAATTGTTGACCCAAACAAATAAAAACTTAGATTGGTAGTGCTTAATTTGAGTGTTTTTGTTTTTGATTTTTTTGAGACAGAATCTCACTATGTAGATTAGGTTATCCTTGAACTCACTGTGTAGCCCCATGGTCTCAAACTTGCAGCAATCTTCCTACCTCACACTCCCAAGTGTTGAGATAATAAGTGTGTCCAACTGTGCCCAGCTAATTTTAACTTTTGAACCCACAGTATTTCCTAGATACAAAATTGTCTTTAGTCTCATCAAGTAATCCCTACATCCTCAGGCACACAGTAAAGAATAAAAAATATGTATTTAGGTCCTTTGTGTCTTTTAGCCTAATGTATTTTCTTGGAAAAGTATACTCATATAGTAACATTGTAAAATAAATCTCATTTTTTTCTTTTTGAAACTTTTTTTTAATCAAAGAGCTTCGAAGTCTAAAATTATTTGATACTGTTACACCGTTAAAATCAAGAATTACTTACTCAGCAACTTTATATTACTGACTGTATTCTAACATGACTTTTTAAATGTATACCTTGCCAATTCCAAAATGAACAGATGCTTTGGTGATGGTTCATTCCATGATCAACATAATACATATGTACATTTTCATGCAGCAAAATGACTTTTTATTATGGCATTTTTATTATAAATCACTACCAAAAATATCTCACCCATTTCCCACATAAAATTACTTCATAACTCTTTATTCTACCTAGTAGCACAGAGTATATCTCACGTTTCGTGTATTTGCAGTGCTAGGAGTTGATTTTGACAGTGTAATTAGAATTCAAATGACTTTCAGAAGTAGTGTTCCATGGATTATAAAACCATAGGAGACAGATTGCTAAAGAGATGATCCTACCATGAGTGCAGTGGGCTTTACTAGCTTGTCTTTCTTCCTGTAACAGATATATATTAAATCAGGAAAATTGAGTATTAAATTTACAAAAATATTACTAATTTACAGGTTCAAAAATGTTACACAAATTTACCTTTGCAAATTTGTAAATTTACCTTTGTAAATTTGTAATCATATCCAAATTATGGGTCTAAATTGCAAATGTGGAATGCTTGTTATTCTATTTATGGTTTTTACCTTAGAGATAAAGTTTCATTTCTGAAGTTTTCTGATGTTTTCGCTCTTGTATTGTGTTCATCCTTGGGTATATATCATCCCTCAGTAAAAATGCATATTTCAGTGTTTAAAATAATATAATTTAGACTCTGGCATTTTCAGCAAAAGCTGTAATGTAAAAAGAACAGAATAAGTTTATTCCACCCAACTCAACTTTAAAATGCTTTATTCTAAGCTAATTTTTCCAGATATACACAGTGGTATTCTCATTCCTTGTGGGATTGTATGTGTTAAATGTTTCTTCTGAATTTCTCTTTCATGAACCATAGTATTTCCAAAGCTTTCAAGAGTTCTCAGTAGTATATTATCATGGTTAAGGAATTTGAATTTTGTTTTATTGATCTCATCTCTAAATGTATAATTTTAGCTGGAAAGAAATAATGGAGTATCTTGTCTTCTTTGGATGGTTTCAGTAGGTGTCTTAGTCATTTTTTTTGCAAGGTGTAAAACATCTGACATTTCCTTCCCTAACATCCTAACTCATTTATTTAATGGACTGTGACTGATTCAAAATACAGTTGTTGCCAATTATTCAGAATTTACATCATTGGATGTAAGGCTTTTCTCAGTAGCACTTGTTAAAGGTCAAGTTATATCACTAAACTAACTCTAATTCACAATGGTCATCAAAAATAAAGACTTACCTTATTGGTCTAGGATTTTGTCAGTCCTCATAGGTTGAAGTTGACTCAACCTGGCCTCCTTACATCACCCCTGCTGAAATATACCTCTGCAGGTGGTTTCTCTTTGAGCTACAATATAGCTGCTTCAAGGAACTCCTCCATGACTATTGATACCAGCTCCAGGTTTAAGTCTGAACTTTAGATGTGTTTGTTGTCATTGCCACTTACCTGATTTTAACTAATTAACTCAGCAGGAAAGATAACTTTTTTAAGTTTAATGCCGTTGTGAAACACATTGAGAAACCACAGCATGACAAGATGACATAAAAGTTAGTATATGTGTTCCTCTGCCTTCTCTTAGAGTTAGGCACCCTGGTGGTTTAGACAAATGCATTGGTTGTTCAAATGGAAACTTGATGCTAAAAGTCATGGAGAGAAAAAAGACTGAATTCTAATTTGATGTTTCCAGTCTCTTAGAAACATAAGGAAATGAGGGGCTCATTTATAATTCCTATGGATCTTGGCAATCTGATAAAAACAATTCTGATATGGAGTAAAATCCAGGGACGAGTGGTTAATGATATGTTTTGGATTTGTCATCTATTTTTACATAACCATAGTGTATTATATTTTATTTATAATTTGCATAAGATTAGCATTATAAAGCTCCTTTCAGTAAAATTGTTTCTGAAATTTCCAACCTTGGTTATATAATAATTACCTCCATACCATAAAAATATGTAGAACTACATAAGATAAAGAAAATTATCCAAGCATAAAAAATTTGAAAAGAAAGCAGTTTGGAAACTCAGACTCAGTATACCTTTTAAGTCAGTTGCTTATTTAGGTTAACAGTGAAAATAGTGTAAGTGTTGCAAGAAGTAACTGGCCTTTTAAACAAATACTATGTTTATAAAAACTGCAATAGTCTGCATTGTGGCTGAAATAAAACAGTCAAACAATTGTACTAAATCATGCTATTCATGAATTATCAGTGAATCATGCTATTCATAAAGTATGTTACGCAAAAACTTAAAGATGTCAGTCAAGAAATAAAACAAAATAGTAAATTAAAACATTATTATAACAGTAAGATAGATGGAAGTTTGAAAGAAAATGGTGAGAGTTTAGATACACAAAATTGAACAGCTTTTACTGTGGATTATTGTTAGTAAGTTAAAAATCTCAAAGAAGAAAGCAAAGCCTGTCTCTCTGAATCATGTAATTTAAATTTGAAAATTTGAGACTCCAAAGTATAATAAATAACCAGCCACAATAAAAACAAAGCAAAAAAAATAAATAAAAATCTTTAGGAGAAGCCATAATTATACTTTGGTGAAGTATAATGTAAAAAGTAAATTATGTAATATAAACATGTAATTATGAAAGCATTTCTGGATCACTCCAAAATATTTAAACATTTAGAGTAGGTGAGATATTGGACCAAAAGGAAATATTTTTGTAGTTGGGTTTGACCTAGAAATAAAGAAACAAAGAAATATGTAATCAAAATTTTGAATCTCTAGGGAAAAAAAGAACTTACTACACTAAAAAGGGGACAGAACTAAAATTTACCAGATGTGGAAGCCAACAGAATGTAAAGCTAATGAAAAATCTCTAATTGACATTTTGTACAAGTTGGAAATTAATTTAAGAAAGAAAAAGATGAATGTAGTTATCACAATAGAAATTTTAACGTTGCATGCAGATTAGAAATAAAGTGATTAGAAGAATAGGTAGCATAACATTTCTGCAAGTTTCTTCTTTCAGTACTGGGAATCAAACTCATGATCTCACGCTTGCCAGGCAGGCACTGTGCCACTGAGCTATGTCCGCAGCCCTCTAGTATAACATTTTACAGAAAACTTTTAAAAGAGAAACAAAATGGATCACTAGATTGGGGGAATCAAGATTTAATTTAATTGCAATATTCAAACCAAAATCAGAAAAATGTGTTTCCCTTTTTAATATATTTGTTATTAAACGTCTTTTTTTTTAATTTGATACAGAGTCTTGCTATGTAGTTAGGCTGGTCAGGCTGGTCTTGAACTCATTGTGCAACTGAGGCTGTACTTGAACTCACAGCAATACTCCTGCCTCAGTCTCCCAAATGCTGGGATACAGCATGTGATACCTTACCCCACCACATTATTAAACATCTTTGATTTCAGACATTTAAAGGTTTGACCTGGATATATATTATATATACGTATATATATTATATACGTATATATAATACATATATATAAATTTATCTGTTGTTTTTGGAATTAAAGCTTCATAAATGCAATAGTTTGAAAAATAACTCCCTGAATAATCTTGTTTCACTGTATGTATTACTCTTTGTTGCTTTATTCAGAATGTTCATTTTCAATATAAAACATCACTGTGTAGGTTAACTAATGCTTTATAATTATTTTCCACTGTTCAGTTTAAATTAAAAAACACATATAGATAGAGTTTGCTTTAAAAGAGTTGCTTAACTAATACAATATATGTATTTGTATTGGGGAATAATCCATTTTAAAGTTCAGTGGTTGATTTATTTTCTGCTCTTCAAAATCTGAGAGAGCCAGCAGACCATCATTCTCAAGGAGAAAGTAAAATATATATTGTCAGTGATTGGGCGGTTTTCATGGGAAATTTTTTTCCAGTAAATATAAAAAATTTCTTAGTGATATCCATGCAGTGATAGCTATGTGATCATTCATTAACAGTAGGATGTGAAGACACCAATTCTATATGGTGGATTTTCAGTGCTTGAAATGCCAGACTAGTGATTATGTCAACAAAGAATCAATTTGATCACTAAAACATTTGCTGAGAAGAACCCTTCATTTTAGTCATCTTAATGACTAAATAATCAGTGCTTAATATATATTAGATGTCCCCCTAAAGCTTCCTCATGCACTTTTGGATGGAGCTTTTTCAGAGGCAGCTGAATCTAGTTTGGGATTGATTTGTAGTGCAATGCTGGGATTAAGGGTGGGTGATTGTTGAATCAGTTCACTGATTAGATTGGCACCGCCTTAATCCCAGCAGTCTGAATAAAATAAACAGCTAAGAAAGAGGCTTGTTGCCAGGCGTGGTGGCTCACGCCTGTAATCCCAGCACTCAGGAGGCTGAGACAGGTGGATCATTGTGAGTTCGAGACCAGCCTCGGCTACAAAGTGAGCTCAAGGCCAGCCTGAACAGCATAGTGAAACCCTGTCTCAAAAACAGGGCTGGAATTCTAGCTCAGTGGTCTAAGTGCCTGCCCGGCAAGCGCAAGGTTGTCAGTTCAATCCCTGGTGCCGCAAAAAACAACAACAAAAAACAAACAAAAAAAAAGAAAGAGGCTTATTTCCTGTTTTTGTACTTGTTGCCTTTGCTGTCTTTCCACTGCCCTAAAGTGTTGCCCTTCTGCCATGTGCCATCCTGCCTTGAAGCCAGCTGATTATGGACTGAAACATCAACAAACTGTTAGCTAAATAAAACTTTTCCCCTGTAACTCTGGGTGTTGGGTATTTTGTCTCGGCAACCAGAAAAGTCACTAAGACAATATACATAATCTATTATTTGCTGAATATTCACAGTCTACTACATGACAACACTAAGGCAAAGATTTCATCCAAATATATTAAGAAAATTTAAGACCACAAAAATAAATAGACTCAGTCAGATTTAAAAAAAAAGTGCAAAAGAAGTTTTGTATCAAATCAAGAAAAATATTTCATAAGATCCTCAGAGAAACAGTGTAGTATATTTGAGATGTTGAAGAAGTTTTCCTTGGCTAAAATATGGATTAAAATATGAAGAATACGTTTTGCAAGGAGACGATATGATCTCATGATATGATCTCATTTGACAGGGGTGAAGCTCAACTTGGTTGTCAGCTCCTAGTCTTTCTCGGTTGAGATTAGACAGTTCTGTGCTAGAACTTGGAGGGTCTTCAGGATATTCCAAGCTGCTCCAGGTTGTTGGCCAATTCAGTTTCTTATGGTTGTAATTCTGAGCTTCCAGTTTTTTTGCTGACTATAATGTAGCAGTTGCTTCCACTTCCTACAGGCCATCCACAGCTCCTAGCTGCTGAATTTTCTCTCAGCACTTGAGAACTTACTTCTTCAAAGGAAAGAAGAAAATAGCTCTGCAGTCTGCTGATTGAGTCTTAAAACTATTTGTCCTGTAAAAAGGGTGAAAAATAAAATAAAGTATAATATAGTCACAGCAGTGACCTCGTTTGTACCATTTAATGTAATCAAATCAAAGGACATGTTATCCTACAGTAGTCACAAAAAGCAAATCCCACTCAAGGAGACAGTATTATACAGAGCCTACATGGAATGGAGTAGGAAGCTGTTAATCAACTGAGAAATAGCCCTTTAACTTTTATGCGTAAAATTCACACACAACAAGGCTATCAGTCAGCTTTCCTTTGTTTGGGGCAAATACCGAGCCCTCACAGCTTAAAGGAGGAAGCTTTGATTTGGCTCACAGTTTCAGAGTTTTCTGTTCATAATCAGTTTCTCCAAGGCAGAGCAGAACGCCTCACATCATGGCAGCTGGGAAGAAGAACAACTGAACAGTGCACGAAAGAAGGGGTCATGGGGTCCAAGATCACACCTCTGTGACCAACCCAGACACACAGAAGGTGCAGTAGATTCCCTAATTCCTTAAGTGGCCATCCAGCCAGTGAAGTTGACAGTTAAACTTCACTGTCAAAAAGATTGAGCAGCGAATCTTCTTAGAGCCTGTTGCAATTAGGCGATACAAGTAGCAAGCACTATGTGTTATGTACATATATCAATTCCCTACAGTGAATGCAATCATTATTTACTACACATCTGTATAATAAAAATTTTTAAAAAAAGATGATGATGAGTTTCAGACTAGAATGAAACCAGATAAATTAAAGAAAATTATATGGATTCGTGAAAGATTTATTCAGTAAAATATGAAAATAGATTATGTGCTGTGAAAAAAACAAGGGAAATTAGAAACAAAGTGTTCTCAGATTTCTGGTTTACATGGTAAATCATTAAAACACAGAAAAGTATGATAATTACAAGTTTTAAAAATATTACATATACTTTTTTCTTTGAAATTCACAAACTGAATAAATATTGAATTATCCTGAAGAATTTGGTAACTTAGAAGTTGGTTGCTTTTTTCGCTTTATATCCTTTATTAGTGTTGATTTAAGTTACTCTTTAGTATCATTTTCTTGGATTTCCTTTAATATTTCTTTTGAGTAAGATGTGCTAGCTGCAATTGCTCTCAGTTTTATTTATGTTGAATTTATTTCATGTAGATTCATTTTTAAAGAATGGTTCTAAAAATATATAATTCATGGTTGAAAAATTATTTATTATTTTGTTTTTATTCTTATCATTTTGAATATGCCATTCTACTACCTTTTGGCTTCCACTGTTTTGACATAATATTGGTGTTCTACTGTACATAATGTGTTATTTTTCAATCTTCAAGATTTTATTTTCTTTGTATTGCCACAATCAAATCTGAGGATGTACATACTTCTTAATTTATCCTACTTTAAATTCATTACATTATTGACTGTGTCTGTTAATATTATCACATCAATTGTTAGATGTTTTCAGTGATTTCTTCAAATACTGATTTTCTGTCCTCATTAGGAAGAACAATGTGCAGTGTTCTCACATGTGTGCATGCTAGTGTCTCACAAGTCTTTAAAGCTTTTTTCATTGTTTTTCCACTCTATCCATCAGATTGTATTGCTATATCATTAACTTTACTAATTGAGTTTCTTGTCAGTTTACATTTTCTGTTGAAGTGGTCATTTCAGTTGTAGTTTTCTGTACTAATATTTTCATTTGGTTACTTTTTCAAACATTGCTGCCTATATTGATGCTTGTTATTTTTTCTGCCATCATTGTTCTATCTTTAACTTTTAAACATGGTTTACTAATTGTTTTACCATGTTTATAATAACTTTTTATTCAACCATATTTGACAAGTGCACTGTGGAGGACTACCTGGACAACTCTTTTTGAATAAAGAGCAACTATCTCCATTTTGGATAAACCTGGCCCTATCTCCATGAACTGATATGTACAGAGCTGGCCAGGCCATTTCTTTATCCCTTGAATTAGCTTTAAGCAATGTCAATAGGGCTGGCTGAGGTGCTTATCTGTACTCTTTGAAGCTAGACAACAGAAGCTGTTTCCCCACCCTGTAACTCCCAAAAACAGTTGAGCCCGGCATAATGAACAACCACCACACTACACTGTCAAGTAGGATCAAGTCTTGATAAGAAGCTATTATTTCCCAGGGCAGAAAAGTTTACACATGAGAACTGATGCACTAACCCCCAAACATTAGACATTACCTCAAGCCCTGTTATGCTGATTACTTCTGCATATTCTTCTCTCTACATATTGCAGAGCTAATTCCAGGTCAGCTACCTAGCCCAGCTCACATATTTCCCGCCACTCTCACAGTCACTCATTCCCGAGTCACTCTCCTAATTGAGACTTAATAAAACTCAGGTTGGGCCCTGGGTCAGGTCTTTGTTCTGATGAACCTTTATTCTGGCCAGACTTAGGACTCCTTGGAACCGCATAGCTATAAATATTTCTTAGTGTCTGTATTCTTGCCGTGGGTTGCAATGGAAGCGGTAGATTGGAATTAACTTATTGGATTATTGAATTCCAATAACTTTTCAACTCCAATAGCAATAACTCCATTCAGTTCCAATAACAATTCTAACTTAGTGAATTCCAATAACTTTTCATGGGGTTACAAATATTAACTTCCCAGATCACAGTGAGGATTGGGAAGAGTTCTCTGTAGCATACCATTTGTGAAGGGACTGGCATGAATCCCAAACCAACTTGTACTAGGGATAATGCAATACTAATAATTAGTATATACATTCACTAAATTTTCTGTGATCTCCATAAATATTATGGAATTAATGGTCAGGTGACAGCCAGTTTGAAAGTATTAGAATAGGGTAGGGGAATGGGGGGGGAATCAAGTTATATCATGTATAGGAACAAATTCCCTATGATGCATGTAATCATTATGTGTATCCAAAATATACCAATAAACTTAATTAAAAAATAAAAATACATAAATGAAGTTGTATTAAAAATAACTAGGATTACAACAATGTATATTTGATGTAAAAAAGTGAGAAGACAAGAAATGACTATTCAGAACATTTCATATTTAAGGATGTATTTGAGAAATACAGGAAGGTCATTAATTTTCTGGGGTATTAATAAGTTTACACTAATTTTCATGTGCCCAGGAAAATTGAGAGTTATTGCTGTGCCTGGCCCATGATATGTCTTTGTTGTGCAAAAAATTTGAGGATAATCGTTTATTGCAGTACCATAGAAACTCAGTTACATTTACAGTATATACATCTGATGTTGCAGTATTTTACGTGGTTATTTTTACACCTTTGTATTTGTAACAGAAAAACGTCTTGAAAGTAAGGGTGAGTTTTGGCATTTCACTAAAGCCTGTTTTTGAATCACTCACTTCTCTCCCCCCATTATACTAGGTATAACTTATTTTATCCCGTAAAATACTATTTAGTTGTATAAATTTCTGAGTAATGTATTCAAATTATATCTTTCTGGGCACATATTGTCTATGAATAAACTTTGGCAAAGAGTGTCTGAAAGGATCTCTGCAACCCTAATGTTGTTCCAAACGTTGAAATGCATCTGGCAATAATTATACTTCACCACTAGAGGTAAAAATTGTATAATAGGTTATTCATTTTTTATTCAAAAACTTTTATTTAGTGACTATTAATTGCAGAGATTAGCTGGGGGATTGGTATAGTCTTTCTCTGTCTCTGTCTCTCTCTCGTTTTTTTTTTTTTGAACCTTGTGCTTGCCAGGCAGGTGCCATGCTGCTAAGCTACACCGCAGTCCTGGGTTACTCTTGTGTTTTTGCTTTTACTATTTCTGTAGGATTTATATACATGACCCAAATCAGATATTTCTACACTATGCATATTATAACACTTTTGGATGCATCCATGAAAAAGGTAAAAGCTAGATTAGCATGGCATTTGGAAGTTTATTAAAATTTATATTAAGGACTTCTTAAATGTTAAAATAAAAGTAATAGTAAACTCTACTATTTGTTAGTATTTTGGCATTGCCTAGGAACAATTATTAACAGCACAATATAGAGATAAACTGAGAAAACTTCTTGAATTTCATGGCAAGTATTGTATTAGAAGACCTATATTCTAACACCAGTGGGTTCTGGGACCCTGGCTAATGTATTGGCTGACATTGTTGCTTTGTCTTCATGTGACCTCCGAGGCTCTGCTGCTTCATTTGAAGACTTTTCATGCTGAGACTTGGGATTTTCTTTTCTAATACTTTAGGTTTGCTTGTAAGAGAAAGATAAACATGGGTTGCTTTTTGATAGTTAAATTTGGTAATACTTATATATGATTCAGAAAATAAAAAGTTGGAATATCATTGATAGTAGATGATAATGTTTATTTGAATTAATTATTGAGTTTTAAATTTCTTAGCTATGATACAATGTAGTAATTTCTTTCTCAAAACAGTGCTGTGAGAACTAAACCACTTAAGATATAATAAATTGCAAACTGACAATTGCATAAGCATTAGACACTACTACCTGGCATCTGTGTGTATACTTTCATGAGAACTTTCAAAACTACAAAGTTTATGCTGAAGTAGCTGTTTAATTACTTTAGTTTATTTCTTTGCTTAGTCTTGCAAAACTGCTTTTGTTTTTGTATTTAATTTCTCCTACCAAGAAAGAATAGGCTTACGTATATCTGTAAGAATGTCTGCTTTCTAATATAAGCAGGATTTGCCATATTAATCTCATTAGGTTGCTTTTAAGAATAGCATCTTTCTTAGAGCATAAAGCAAATAATAGGACCTATTTATCTTAAGTGATTTTCTCTTTAATTTACAGCTTAAATGTAGAAATATCCTATTACAGAATATGCAATGCAAAAAAAAAAACTGATTGATCGGCAAAAACATGTATTTTATTTAGGAAAAAAGAAAAAAAACCTTCCAAGGTTCTCATTTTCTCTGTCTCTGTCTCTCTCTCTCTCTCTGTCTCTCTCGCTGTATCCTTTCATTCAGTTATTATGGTTGCCTAGAAACCAGTACTAGGATCTTGATTTAAGAGAGTGCAATATTACGTCTTTCTCTCTAATGCAACGAGAGGAAATAGGCTGAATATCACTCAAAATTAACAGCAACTCCTCAGAACTTTGGGATATTTCCTTTGTGTGGCCACATAGTGAAGCCCACTGTTTGCTGTCATTAAAACCAAAGACCAAGATTACTGTTAATTGGTCAGCAAGGGGTAATCAATTTCCCAGCTCCCTTCCAAACCTGTGATTGACCCTGTCACGTCCTTAAGGATTCTCAACTCTGATGTTTTAGTACTATAGTTTTATAAAATCTATCTTTGTAACTATAAATTATGTTGAGTTGAATTGTTATAAATGATTTCAGCAACAGTTTCTGTAGCAACAAAGGAAAACAATATGAGCATTGTTGGGGTTAATGCAGTGAAAGGTGTGCATCATTTCATTTACTCTTTCCTGTATGGTTGACTTCTTATCCAAGAAGAACTAAGGCCACAGTGTGTCAGCAACTCTGAATTCCAAATGTGCTATTTGTGAACAGCTAAACATAATAACATTGATAACAATTCTGTGAAGGATGCACTATCCAGATTCATGAGAAACACGTGTGATTCATCATTTAGTTCTATTGTGTTCAAGTACTTTTTCTTTCCATTTCAAATGATACCAGAAAAGAAATTTAACCATGCTTTAGATCTCTCCCTTAGGAAAGAACAATTTGTGTTTGAAATGAACTCTAGGATGAGGGACTGGAATGGTCTAGACTTGATTTGCTAGTTAAAAAGGTGTGTTTCAAATCAAAAGGGACTTGATAAAGCCATTTGACAAAGAAAGATCAGCATTAAATCCAAATGTAAACATCCTGGGCTATGAGTAAGGCTGGCTCCACGGGGCAGAAGGAAGCTGATTAGTAATTCAGATTTTATCATCACTGAAAAGATACTGATAGCTGGAACTCTGGCAATCTTCACCTTTTGTTGACCATCTGTACTGTGAGTTCCCCAGCAGAGAGCCAGCTCATTTGGGGACAGGAGAGCAGAAGGGCATAGCTTCTCATTTGAGAGAGAAAGCAAAAGCCACGCTAAACGCCATCAATTAAAATGCATTAGTCCTGTAGGAGCTGCCCATTAAAGTGTTGAGTGTGCACAGATGCCTCTGTTGCAGGCGCGACACCGGTAATTAGGTACCACAAGCAGGAGGACTTCACACACTATTTAGTAAAAACATCACACTGTTTTTGCATACACTTTTCCCATAACTTTAATTGCAGTGGATTTCACCAATATTGGTCAAAAGAAGTTTTGCCATTTTATGACAACTAGACTGTTGCTTTCTAATTAGGTTTAAGACACTTAACAAAATTGATGAGATTACCAAATGGGGATGGGGGACTTGCTATGTTATTATAAGTGAGTTAGTTATAATAAATGTCTATACTTAGTCAAGAAAAATTAAAGCTCAATTTATTCTTATACATTTTCATGTACCCTGTCATTGCTGACTGATGGCTTGTCTTTTCAGTGCATCTGTAATGCTTTATAATAAATAAAACAGGACTTGAATCTGCATCTCAATTGCTGCAATATATTTTCAATCGCAACTGCAGCCTTGGCTAAATAGACTTTCCTGTTTATACTTTTCCACCTTGTCTCATTCTTAGCCTCTTCCTTTCAGTTTCTCTTTCTCTCTGTACTATAGTATTCTTTTCATAAAATTCAGAGGAAAAACAATAAAATGATTCTGACTGATACAGAATCTGTGTAATGCAGACTAGGCCACCCAGAATGGGATATTGTCAATGGGTCCCCTGTGGACTAGTGTCACTTTTCTAGCTGAGAAGCATCATACATACAAAAGATCCTTTTCTTCCTTCTGTCATGGTGTTTCAGGAAAAGATAATGAAAGGGTAGATTTCTCCTCCCTACTGCAAATCCAGGGCTGTATAAATACAAAATCTGACAGCCCCAAACATGAACATATCACTGTAAACCTCTCAAGGGAGCAGGCTTGCAGTATGTAGATTAATAAAAAGCCAGATTAAACAAGTTATTTGAGAATCCCTGATACTTCCTTTCTGCTTCTATACATCTTTGTAAAACCTTTGTACATTACTCTCATTAGAATGATCTGTACAGCCCCCTTTATCTCCCAGGAAGTGCATCACAGTAAGGAAATGGGGAATCAATGGTGAAAGCTTCAAGAGGACAGTCAGGCCTCCCCAGGACATGGGGGAGGCAAAGAAAACAACAGCTTGTAAAGCTTGACAAGCCTGAGTCAGATGCTGCTTCAGGACTCTTGTTGCTTGGCGTCTGCCTCCTGAAATAAGAACATTGTTCTTAAGGGATGGCCATAGCATTGCTGTCTTCATTTAGGATGCATAAAGCTGTCCAACATAGAGGTTCATAGTGATTTAGAGAGAACATTTCACATAGATGTAAGAACCAGACCACTGGGAAGACAAAATAAAATAAAATAAAATAAAATAAAATAAAATAAAATAAAATAAAATACCTCAGAATTTGTGTGCGTGCTGTGTGTGTGTGTGCTGTGTGTGTGTGTGTGTGTGTGTGTGTGTGTCTGTAGCCCTGCATGTTGAGAGCTATTAATGATATGTGAGTAATACATAATCCAGAAACCTTGGACTAAGCTATTAACTACTAGTCTAGAAAAAAAAAAGTAAAGCTGCTCAAGAGATAAATATGGTTGGTCATTTCATATTTACTACTAATTGTGTTTTTAGAAAACAATAAAATTTTATTGTTCTTTTAAAAATGTATATACTTGTGCCCTTTTTTCAAATTAAAGTATAAACAAATAATGATATTAATCAGTATAAATTATCTGAGACATATATATACATCTGTATAATATGTATATATGTCTTTATAATATTTAAAATCTTCAAAAATACTCTAAATGAATTCTATTAATTAGAAATTAAACAGAAAAGATCACAAATGATGCTTCAGAATTTCTTGAAATTTATGAGCACTGAACAGAAATTGAAGTGGAATTGCTTTGAATACAAACATCATATTACTTCACTGGATTGATATTTGCATAAGATGATTAGTCCTCTCACCAGTTGAAAGAAGCTATCTGTGCTAAAGAAACAATTAAAAGTGTTTCTGATCCTATGAGGCACAGGCTAGTAAAACTCACTCCCTCTTGGGAGGAAAGCATTTGTCCATATGAGGTAAATTATCTCTCCAAGGGAGCCAAATGATAATAATGATTTTCAGAGACCAAGTAATAATTCAGCAACAAGTAAAATTTGTCCATAGCAAGTATGAGTTTAGAGTATTTATAGATTCCCCCTAGTCTTACATTAGTTATATAGCAAATGGCTTCATAATTTGATAATTTCTACATGTAAATGCGTTTACTCAACATGTAGCTGGTATTAGAGATTTTAGCAATACTATGACATGAGCTTTTGGCTCTGTAGGTGTGCGGCACATACAAGCTTTCTGACATCATTTAAAGTTTTAAAGCATAAAGACAATGATATGAGCTACTCAAGACTAAATATGCATACATACATGCATATATACACTAATAATTGAGTAATTAGGCATCTCCCACAATCTTCTATCTACTCCTTCTCTAGAGGGAATAGGTAAAAAAAAAAATACAATCATTGAGTCAGAAATTTTGCAACTAGTTGTAAAATATTATTTGTTTGTTTTCATCATGGTCTTAACTGTAGTGGATGCTGAAGTGATAACAGATGAATATTCATTTCTAGTGTTTTCTCCAATTTTTTTCTTAGAGGTCCTTATTATTGAATGAGTCTCATTTGTAGGTCTTCTGTCTTGGTTACTTTTCCTGTTGCTGAGACAAAATACCAACAACTAAAGTTAAAGGAGGAAAGGTTTATTTAACTCACAGTTTGTAGAGGTTTCAGTTCATAATTGACTAGCTCCAAGGCAGGGTGGCATAGCAGACAGTCCTAACAGTTTCAGCATTGCTGAAAAGTTCAAGTCGATAGTCTCCTCTGAGATTTAAAGCAAACTCTTTGTAGCAAGCTCCTGTATAAATGAAAAGAAAATCAAACACTTCCAACATATAATGGCACGAGACAGACATTACCATTCCAAAAGTTACAAATAGGGAAATACAAAGGAATGGAACTAGAGCGAGTCCAGAATCCAGCAGGAAAAAACATTAAATCCCATAGTTTCATCTGCAGCATCCCCAGCAATCTGTGGTGAGTTTTTAACTCCAAAGGACTTGAGTAGCTCCACCCCTACAGCACTGCCTGTGGTTATAGCTCCTGTGGCTTCTCCCCTGGGCTGGCTCTGCTAGCTCATTGCAGTTTTTCTCAAATGATTAATGTTTCTGGCTTCTCCAAACTTCTGAGGTCTCCATTGCATCTTCACCTTACACAGCTTCACACACTGTTTTCTCAGGGACACACTTCTAGACATCCTCCCAGGCCTTCTTCTGAAATTTGGGTAGAAACCTTCCTGACTCCACAACTCTTGTAGTCTGCATACAACTAAAACCAGTGACATGTAGATGCCAAGGTATATCATGAGCTGGAGTAGTAGCCAGGCTTCCTTCTCTCTTGCATATAGGGTTTAAGAGTTAAATCTAGAGCAACAACTTCTCTAGGCCAACACCATTCTGGAACATGGTGTTCTGGGGTTCTTTTCTCAAAGCAAAGTCTTTCACATTTGCAATTCTGAAGATGCAAAGACTGGAGTCCCGTTGGTTCTTGTGATATCCTCAGGCCATATTTTCTACTATTTTCTTCTAAATTACTTGGTTTTTTCATGTTAGTCTTTTCAGTGAACAATTTCTCTTCTAATCCATCTTTGCAGGCCACAACTTTACTGGAGCTTGCTTTCTGATGAAGCTCACGTTTTGAATCATTTTGCTGAGTTCTTTGCTCTAGACCCTCAATATAAATCTTGTTAAAAGACCCCCAACAGTAGCCATGCCACCACTTCAACATTAGACTTCCTTGAAACTTCTTCTTCAAGATTTATTAGTACATCACCCTTAATCATAGTCTCAGGCAAAGTCTCAGGACACAAGCGCAATGCAGACAAAATTTCTTCCAAAGTATAGCACACCTTGTCTGAAGTTCAACAGCCAGTGCAGTCTTTCTTCCCAGCAGAAACCTCCAGAGGCTCGTCTTTACTGGCAGAATTTCTATCAGCCTTCTGGTCTTCTGACCTTGACCAGAATCTTCTATAAAGTACTGCCTCAGGCATTCCAGCTCCACTTTTTCAGCTAACATCTCTAAATCATTCCAAACTCTTCCCACAAGCCATTCCCAAAGTTCCTGAACTACATGTTCAAGTATAGTCACAGCAACAACCACATTTCTCTGGTATGAAGATCTGTTAGTTACTTGATCCTGGCATTACACCATGATAATGCCAGTAGCATACACTGTATATTCACCCACTTCTGAAAAATACTCACCTAGGATTGCATGAAGTTTTTTTTTTTTTTTTGGGTGGGGTGGAATATCTATACACAAGCCATAACACCTTCCAAATAAACTTACAGTTCTCTATAGGAACTGTGCATATGGGCAGCAGGCACTTCAAATGGTAGCAAGAGATGAGTTTTCTCTGCTAGAATATTTGGTTTTGGTGAAGTCAGTGAAAAAGAAAACATAGCTGAGTCTTCAATAAAACTTAAGACATAGTCTTCCTTCAAAATTACACTTTGATTGAAGTGCAAAGGTTGAAAGCCAAAACAGCTAAATATATAGGAGAGAAAATAGTCCACATTCTCAGGTAATGAAAAATATATCAATTTATAACACACTGTATATTCTTCTAGTTTGACTTCCATTTTTTATAAAAACAGAAATTGAAGGCATTCCCTTTCAAGGCAAATTGCGAAGCTTTTGCAAACACATTTCAAGAACAGGTCCTACATATAAATGGGAGAAAAAAACGGAAGTTGAGTTTAAGTAATAAACAAAAAAGTGTATTTTTATATTAATGCAATAAATGTTATGTGTAATTTTAGTCATAATTAGTTTTTATTAATAACCTTTTAATTTTAATCAATTATTTCACTGTTATCTACTATTGCTGGTCATTTCTGTTGGTAGATGAAACTGGGAAAAATGATCATTTCTACTGGTTTTAAATTTTACAGCAGAAACTTCAGTAAATTTTAACAGGTTGAAATGATTCTGAAACTTCTTAAGGTTCTCATCAGAATCTTCTATAATACTAGTTTTGTTAGTTTCTTCCAGATTTACTACATTGTTCTTCCATTAATTTGGAGAGTGTAAACTCTCTATCACCTTTATCTTATTTTCTCATTATCTGCAAACAGAATTATGTTTAAGGAAAGTTATAAAAGAACTCATTAGGTAGAATAATTAAAGATGGTCCTGAAATAACTCTGTATTCAGAACAGTGACCCAAATGGTCAGCCAGAAGAATAAGCTCAGAAGGATCAGGAGCAAAACCATGAAAGAGTCATGAAGAAGGAATGACACTATAAATATTTCAGAATGAAGCTATTATTAGAAGATCTTGATCCCAGTACCATGACATTTGTAAATAAATATAAAATGGTGGCATTTGAATTTAGCCATCTTTGCTACAATAGCAGTAACTCAATAAATGATAAAAAGACAGATTGTTAGCTATTTAGGAAAACAACCAATCTCCTCACTTCACTTTTCATGAGTTTCTAAAATTTATGTGGTTTAAAGATATAGAAGTAAGATAAAAGCAAAAATTAACCCATAAACTTAGTAAAAAAAATAATTGCAAAATATCTAGTATATATTATCATGAAAAAAAAGAATGCAAGATGCAAACATCTAAGAGTACAATTTCAATATTCCCATTTATATATTTGTTTGTACACACCTTGCATACTTCTCAAGAATTCTAAGCTGTGGTCAATATAATTGATAATGCAGTAGCACAAAAAGAAAAAACCATAAGAAATTAAGCTTAACGAAATTCCTTTGCTTTCTCAATACATTTATTTATAATGATTTAATTATTTTTATTATTGGTGCTGGGGATTGAACCAAGGGTCTCATACATGACAGGGAACTGCCCTACCACTGATTTCCATTTCTATAACCCATTATGCCTGAAATTACTAGCCTCAATATCTAGATTTTTATAGCAATGTTTTAACCCTGGTAAATAAAACCGGAAACTGTATTCTGCTTCAGAAATTCTCTCATGACATTTCCCTTTCACTTGTAACTTACTTATAAACAAATAATTCCACCCTGTACCTTGTGTTGAATCTCTGAAACAAATTTGCTTGTTCATATTCCCACTTGAATGGCTGACGAGATATCGGAAAATTATCACCTCCAAAACAGAAGCCTTGTTACTGCTGTCTCCATAAAACTACCATCCTCCAACTCAGATGATAGCAACTCTGTCCTGCACTTGCTCAAGTCTGAGCCCATGGAGCTGCTCCTGGCCCTTCTCAACTTCCACTGCAAACAAACTGAGCGCCACAGTCTATTACCCACCTTATTTCCAAAACTCTCTGAGCACTATGCTTTCCTCTTTCTCCAATTACTCTGCATTTTCAACAGAATTGGAATGATGAAATTAAAAAAATAGATTAAATGCCATATAATCTTTTGATATTTTTAGTGTTGATTTCATCTCTATATTATAAAGTAAAATGAATGAAAACGGGATAATACCTGTGTACACTTTTTGAGGAGATGTTGCTTCCATATTATTTTTATTGCTGTCACTTAGTGTATATAATTAAGTAAATCTGTAATAGACATTTTAGAGATTAGTAAAAAAAAAATAATAAGCCAAATAGAACAAGGTTAGTGTTACACCTAAAACACATTGCTCTGTAAATTTAACTACAGTTCCAGGCATAGAAGTTAGATGTGGTGCCTCAGTCCTTCCTTTGCTCAGTAGAAGGTATGTGCTGTCACATTTGAAGGAAATAATGATACTGTTTTGTAAAATAAAATAGACACTACTCTTCAAGATGTAGGACTGAATCTTTATAAATGTAAATGTATATTACCTAGCATAACTACTCCCTCAATTAATAGGCTCTATGCATCACTTTAAACATTTTGATATACATAGATACTTTGCAACTCTACTATGAGAAAAAAAGAAAAAGATCTGTCATAAAAATAACTCTGCCTTAAACACATAATGTTTAGAGATTGTTTTAATTATTTTTGAATTTTTGATTAAAAACTTACTTATGCTCTTTAACTAAACACGTTATTTTTCATAACTCAAAGTGACAATTCATCCATTGAAGAGTCAGTTCTTCTGAGCTTATAATATGTATTTTATTTAATCACCTTCGTTGAATTGGTTTTGGTTTTAATAACTCCTTCAAATGACAGTCTGAAATTCATTTTAAGTAAGCTTTCTAATGATAATATATTGTTCAAATGATCTCAAGTAATTTGTAAAATTTATATACAGATGACCCTTTTGTATAACCATGGAAGTTTAATAATCCCAATGTACATAATAACTGAGTTTAGATAATGTGAGAAAGCTGGCCTTGGTTGGTTACTTTTGGTAAACATAAAAATTTAATTAAATCATTTCATAGTAAATGCAACTGATTGCCTTGTTGTAGAATATAAATGGTTGAAAATAAACAGGCTAAAGCCAAAATAAAATTGTGTGTTTCTGTGTGTACCCCATAGACACAGTGATATAAAGTCTTGTATAAAAAGATAGCCTGCTTCTGCAATGATTTGCCTCAAGATTCTACCCTATAATCAGTAATATGTTCTCTTGATGATTCATAGTATAATAAATGATTGATATTTAATATTCTGTTATTTTTCAGTAATGTTACATATTAAATTAGAATGTCTATTAAATTAGGTTTCACTACCATCTTATCTAACCCTGACTGAAAGACATTACTTAACATTTCACTATCAGTGATTCATTATTTGAGTTAACACTTTTCCCTTACTAAAATAAGACTAACCTCTGTGTGTAATAAACATGTTATACATTATGCAGCTATTCATAAATTCAGAAAAATATCTGTATTTCTATATAGTGTCTCAGTTTAGAAGTCAGTATTCTGAGCCTATAGTGAACAGTAATGAAAATCAGAATTTGCAGTTTTTGGAAGAGAGAAGTTTAGACACTCACAGAACTGGGTCACTATTTTCAGAAAGTTGACATGGATGGGGCATAGCAGTAAGAGGGTGAAAGTACCCAGAGGCTTGCATAAAGGGACAGCAGGTCAGGGATGCAGTGGCAGGTGGGTGTGCAGACAGACAGCTAGAAAGGTAGGTTAAGAATGTGGAGAAGAGGATGCCAAAAGTTATTATAGCATGTTTAATTATTTAATCTAGTGCTCTACCTGCACTGCTGCTGCCTACCATGGCTCTTACAGAAATAATAAATATAAAAAAATGATTAATCTCATTTATCTTCTGCTACTCTCCTGGAGAAATTTGTAGATTTGCAAATGTCTTCTAGCAGAAGAACATAACCATTAGAAAAGCTAATTAAAATCTTGAATTTTTATTTGGCTTGGAACCTTCACAGGTGTCAATCTTTCTTAATTAAGAATACAGTGAAAAAAAAATCTGTATTACTCTAAGTCATTTTGTGCACTGTGAAATTGCTGTTTTTCCCTCAAAAATATGTGAAGTCATTTTTAATACACATTCCAGACATTTTAAAAAGAATATTTTCTCAAAAAGTCACAAAATCCACAATGGATTTCCTTGAAGTAGTTTCACTTTTTATTAGGAAGCAAATATAAAGGCAAATATAAATAGACTTTTATGTGTGTGAAAAATTAAACATATAAACTTGTATAAATATAAATATAACATAGCTTTAGGAATTGAATCTATACATTTAACATATGTATACATAATTCATTTTTCTCATTGAAATATTATTTGCTATTGCTATTTATCCCAGAAGTTCAAAGTACTTGTGCCATGTCTAATTAATCCTCAGTATTTCTGTGTAAGAAAGCACCATTAGATCCATTTTTCTTTATATTAAGGAAAAGAGAAACAAACATGTAACAGCAGAACCACTTTTTTGGTACTCAAAAAGTGTACAGTTTTATACAGTGAATATTTTTAGTCTAAGAAAGTGTCATAGTTTTATTTATTGAATACATGTGTGCATGTGTTTGTGTGTGCAAGTGTATGTGTGTAGGCAATGTCTTCTATAATAGTCATTTGATAATATTTATGCTATCAAATATGAATTTTCTTAGTCTTTCAAATTACTTACAATTAAAACTAAAACACTTAGTTTAGTGATGCTGCCTGCATTTTATATTATTTACATAACCATTCCTTTGGATTTTCTTCAAAGCCAGAATCACATTCTTTGCTTCTCATCAATTGCTCTTTATCAAAACAAAGATTCCAAATGAGTACTGCAAAATTCTCAGTGGGCAATGAGAGCTTGTGACATTAATCTGGAGACCTGCAAAGGTGGCCTGAAGATTTTAATTGTGGACAAAAGCTATGCGTTGGTTTAGAATTAAGATGGTACAATAAAAAATGATAAGCATAGGCCAGAGTTCTTGAACAAGCAAGAATTCTTTCTGATTTAGTTCTCTCCTGGAGTTTACATCAACAGTGGCTTGCAGCTCTCTAGTTGGTTTTATCTTGAAACATAGCATGTGAGACTTAACAATCATTCTCATCATCGAAGGGAAAATCACAGTCCAGGGTAGGTTAGTGCAAAGCACATATATTTTGTAAAGACATACACAAGTATGAATTCTTTTTATACTATTTGTAAGTAGAAAGAAATTACAGAAATTATCTGGACCTTAGTATTCTTCAATTCATGACTTGTATAATGCCTACTTTTCATGAACAGTATGTGAATTTCCTGCCATAATATATATGATGCACTTAATATATAGCAGGTCCAGAATAGATATTATTTTCCTGATTTCTCATACAGTAGCTAATTTTTCATTGGATGAATTGTATACTAGAAGGCAGACAGTAGCAAAGGATCAAGCTACAAGTGAATGAAATGTGAAATAGTATATTATGATGTGAACAGTATATAAATGAAATAGAAGTCTGAGACCTGACAAGTCATTTCAAGCTTCTCATCCATTTGATGTTGCACTGAAGAACTTTTTTATCATCATATTAGAGATTTTCTTATTTCTGTGACAAAATACCTTGAACTCACAAGTTAAAGGAGGAAACATTTAATTGAGCTCACAGTTTGTGGAGGTTTCAGACCAGAGTTGGCTGGTTGTAAGCAGAGTGGCATGAGAGAGGACCATTGCCTCAGAAAAAACAGTCCAAGTCAGAATAGGCAAGAAGGCAGCAAGCAGCAGAAGCTTGCCTTCCACCTTTCCTTTTATACTCCATCCAGGCTACGAGTCTGATTGGTGCCATCCACGCCTATGGTGGAGTTTCCCATTACCCACACCTAGAACAATGTTAAACCAATAGCAGTGGATTAATCCAGTTATCACACCTTTAATCCATATTACGCATCCTTAAACCACATTCACACACTCAACCTCAGGCAATCTCCGAAAAGCCCTTCTATGAGTGCACTAGATACAAGCCATAAAAATCACCACTCAGTGAGTCTGGAATTTGTGGAGGTGGAAGAGCAGAAAGGAAAAAGAGTGATTTTTATTAAATTCCTATCATATGGGAAGAAATATATTACTTCTTTCTTCATGATCATCATTTATGTATTTAATGACTATGTGTCAAATATATGAAATTATTTGTGAAGTCATATGCCTAGAATGAGAGGGGCTGAGATTATAACCTGTAACTCCAAAGCCCATGATTTTCTACTAGGTACTTTTTCTCAGGCACACACACCAAAAGAATGTTTGATTTTCCTGTTTGATTCTACCCCAAATATTTGAGGTTTCCCTCTACAGAGGTGAGGTACATGATCTAAAAATATATTTTAAAGGCTTTCTTGTTGATTCTGATGCCTCATTATTTTTCCTTAAGTAAACAAAGATGTATAATAAGAAAAATAAAAAGTCTACATCATTTTCTGAAAGATCAGAAACACTGCTTTGGTTTAAATTTTAGGTAGTACCTGTATGATGGAGGAGAATAGATCCTATTATGGGTAAAACATTTGAAAGAGTATTCAAACTAGATGAATAATTATGAGGACCAGTCAGGGAAAGATCTTGTTTGAGTCTAATTAATACAATAATACACAACAACATAACTGAGCAAAAATTTCTACACAATAGTTAGAAAATGATAAAGCTAATGATTAATATTCATAATTACTGAGGTATTACTATCTGCCAGCTATTATGCTAAAATATGCATTTTTCATTTAATATTCATAGGAATTCCTTTCTTTATTTATGACTATGCTCATTTCTGGCACAAAAAATACTGAGATTTTAGAAGTTTAAATTAGTTGTCTAAGATTATACATCACCAGAGCCAGGATGACATCTTTTGTTTGTTTCCTATTCTTCTCCACTCAAAATTCAAGACTCATGGGTTAAAAATGTCAGAACTCTACAGCTCAGAAGTGAAGCACTTA
>RJWT010001941.1:14426-44077 GCA_004365215.1 Cuniculus paca | reverse complement strand
TGTGGCAATAGAGATAGAATCCTTGGTCACGCGCATGACAGACGAGTGTTCTCTATCAGTGAGCTACATACTCAGCCCCTTACTCCAGGACATGGGCTCTGATAAATGAGATTAAATTACAGTCTTTAGCCCTGGGGATACAGTTCAGGTACAATGCCCAGGATCCAGGGAGAGAGGAGCCTAATTAGAGTTCTATCTCCCCAATGAGAACTTTTCATTTATCCGAATGAATTTTTATACTCTGCAACATTTTTGCTTTACTTAATTTTACTATTACTTTTACTATATTGGGGATCAAACCACCTGCTTTACTACTAAGCTACCTTCTAGCCCAGTCCTATTTCATTAAAAAAAATATGGTATTTTGTACGTGTATAAATTCCATAAGAATTATTAGAATAGGGTTTGGCACCAGTGAGATTAGCCTGAAGCAGACCTTCAGGGTCAAGCAGGCTATCTGAAGAACTGATCTGCTAGGAGATGAATATAAAGGTAGGTTTAAAGAAACAAGATCAGTCTATAGGGGAAGAGTGACACACAATTAAAAAAGTTACAGTCTGAACCAAGACTAGGAGGCAGTGAATTTATCTAAATAGAGGAGTGGGACTGACAGTGTGAACTTGGGAGTCTCGAAAGCAAAGGGTCTTCATCCTAAGGAATGCAGACAAATCAGAAGATAAAGGGCATTGCCAACATCACAGGTAGCCAGTAAGAGACTGAGAGTTCCTTTTATCTCCTCTACCTGAGGAAGGTTCATTTTCAGGTACTTGACAGGAAAACACTTAGAAGAGGGGGTTGGTCAGCCTCAATACCATGGTCAACATGACGTAAAGTTAGGGAAGCCAGTAAGTCACTACAAGTAAAGGCTGTAGCGTTCACAGCATCTCGGAGTTTCAGAAAGAGACTAAAAATCTTAGCTGCTACGATGACTTCCCAGGGCAGTGTTATAAATGTTTCTACTGCATTAATTCCTTAGGTGATTAAATTCTTAGCCACGTCTGAGACCCATGCTCTAAAACAGTAATTTAGGACATTGGCTCTTATTTCACCTATTTCCTGTTTATTCCAACTTTGTTACTGCTCTGCAGTTTTAATATTCAAGAACACAAGCTGACCAACACTTTGGAGTTCTAGTTCCTTAGTTAGATCAATTCTAATGTGCCCTTTGATTTCATTCAGCTCTTATACATACTTTATGAGTTGATCTTAACAGAGAATGCTTGATACCTGAAATAGTAAGTTTCTAGCCTTAAATGCTATAGTAGTCCCAGCTTTCTGACTCTTTTACTGTACCCCTCTATGTTTCCACAAAGGCTTGTGGAGCCTTAACTGCAGCCTTGTAGAGAACTTGGCTTTCTAAGTCTGTCAATCTTCTCTTGGTTTTCCAAACTCTGCAATCTGGTTGATTCTCCATACTATATCACTCCTGTGATTGTCTTACCAAGGCTCTTGCCTTCTTGTTCTGTCTCTGTCTCTGTCTGTCTCTGTCACACACACACACACACACACACACTCTCTCTCTCTCTCTCTCAATTATATAACAAACCACAATTGCCTTTTCTAGATGCCAAGCACTATTGAAGAAAAAAAATTTCAACTACACAGATTTGTGGTGTCTAGATCACAGCTCCCAGATTTCTGTGGTATCCAGACCACAGCTTCCAGAACTACTGAGGAATTTTTCTTACATGTCTCAAATGAGCTCCTGCTCCTATTTTCTTTATAGGTATTCACACAGTCTGTCTTTTTCTTGAGCTTCTATGTCATTCCTTTCCCCCGCATCTACATTAGTAGTGAGCCATGCTTTCTGTTTTGGAGAACATAAAGATACCCTTAAATTTCTAAATTTTGACTTATCTGCACCCCTATGTCTGCTTACTATCTTAAGGGTGGTACTACTTTAAGTTGGTACTGCTGGCATTCTTTGCGAGATAATTTTTTGTTGAGAAGGCTGTCTTTTGCATCTAGGTGGCAAAGCAAAATCCATTAAAAGCCAGTAGGGTTTCTGTTCTTGTAGCTGAGATAGCAAAAATGTCCAAACACTGCCAAATATCTCCCGAGAGGCAAAATCACCATCAGTTTAAAACCACTGCTCTGAGTCAAGATGTAGCTATTAACCTGGCTTTCTGATAGAAAATTTCCTGTTTCTTCCAAGGTTAACTGTGTCCTTGGTGTCAGTATCAGTTAGAGTTCATTACGGGAACAGATTTAATAAAATGTGTGTGCGTGAGTGCATGTGTGTGTTCATATAAATGATTTACTTATGGCCACTTGCAGAATCAGGTGGAAGAATGCAAAACAGTCATCTGCATGCTGGAGGGCCAGAGCATCCAGTTGAAGGCTGGAGGTCTGAAGCTCACTGCAGAGTCCAGTGCAAGTCTGTGTTGGAAGCCTGAAGGAACTGGAAACAAACTTCCAAACTTCTTAGCAACTCCTCCTAAGAAGCAAAGGGAAGACTTCCTTCTTTCCCTTCTTTTTTCATCCATACTACAAGCCTACTGGTTGGTGCTACCCACATCTGGCTCCAGTCTTCCCTTCTCGCTTTGCAGCCCACACATCATTCACAGACACACCCAGAACTGTGCTCCAGTAATCTGCCAGGTGTTTCTTAATCCATTCAGGTTGACACATCACAATTAACAATCGCAGTGCCCTTTATTTATCTTGAACCTGTCCATTGGCTTTGTTTCCTTAGTATTTGATTTTATGCTTCTCTCTACTATTTAAAAAATTCTTGTATGCCAATTCTCTCTCCAGTCACTATTTGATTATTTTTTAGTCTTCAAAATGAAGCACTGAGAATGACTTCCATGAGTTCATTGGATGCAGTGCCAACTGACCTTTAATCTACCCTTTAATCCTTGTCAATCCGTAGATATATTGTAAAACTACCATGGTCCTCTTGATTACTAAATGTTTAGACAATCTAATGGCTAGCTTCTTTCCAAACATATTCTCCTGAGCCTCTCTTCTCCCCTAGCCTACCTTCTGAAGCCCTACTTTTTCCTTTAATTATTCTTCTTAATCTTCTTTTCCTTTGATTTCCCTTAATCTACTGTTTGACTAGATTCTTTGAGTTTCTTTTAGAATTCAACAACTATCTTTCTGCTCAATTTTCAATCCTGCATTTCTAGACCCTTGTGAATATTTCAATTTGAGTACTGAAGATATGAATAACAAAAAGATACCTAAAATTGAACTTATTTCCTAGTCCTCACTATCCCTTGTTTGTAGCTCCCCAAATCTTCCCAGCTTATTTCATTATTTCTGTGGCACTGCCATCTATTCAGTTGTGTAAGCCAGGACCCTTAGCAAAATCTTGGATTCCAACTTCACTAATTGTATTCAATTGATCACAACTCTGGGCAATAATAGTTTATGTCCCCTCTTTTCTATCCCCACTAGTTCAGGCTCCCTGTGCTCCCCTTTTGTGGTGCTGGGGGTTGAACCCTACTTTGGGCATGCAAGGCAAGAGCTCTACCACTGAGCCCCAACCATCAGGCTTTTATTGTGGAGTTCTAATTTCTTCACACTAGGTCAGTGGTGGACAATCTATGACACACACATTATTTGTTTTTCTTTTAAGGCAAAAGATGTTAATGTATGAGTTTTTAATAAATTAAAACCTCAGTATTCAGGGTTAATTGCAGCATTGGCACTTTGCGATAAGTAAGTGGTTCTGGGTTGCAGTTTGGGCTCTCGTCTCTAAAAGGTTTGCTGTCACTGCACTAGGTCTTGCTACCTTTAATCCACCCACTGTGCTGACATTAGAATGATCTTTATAATATACAGATCCTTTCATTTCATTCCTTCAGTTACTTCCTTCATGGACTCCCCTTTGTCTAGAGGATAAATATCTACTAAGCATTTTAGTTAGTATAGTAACCATGCTCTCTGGGGCCTGGCTTTTGCCTTTCTCCTGTCCTTTGCCTTTCTCTTTTCATTAGACTTATGCTTTCTGAACATGCTTGCAATATACCACACCTTACTCAAGTTATTCCCTCTGCTAGAATGATGTTTTGCTAAATTTACCCACCTGGTACAAGTTTTTTCATACTACAAGCCTTGGGCCAAGCATTTTCTCCTCTAGAAACTTCCTGGATGTCCCTAGGGCATATATAAAGGTTTCCCACCTACCTGTTTTTGATGTGTTGTGTGCATATCTCCATTACAGTTCTGGCTTAGTCTACAGTAATTGCTAGTTTACAGGAGTCTCACCCACAAGTTCCTAGGCTCCTCAAGGATAAAGGCCTTCCTTGTCTACTCTGTTTCAGTGGGGAATAAGACTGCTTGGCCTGAAAGAATTCGGTAAGTATGTGCTGAATGATTGAATGATGCATGATTGTCAAAAAACTTAATCATGGCACTGTAATGATATGTACAAGATATATACTTATCTGTGAATTCATAAAGTAGTGAAGCTACCCAGTGTAAGGCAAGATTGAATGTCACATAATATAACAAGTTTAATGGGCAGTATAGATGATAATACAGAGCTTAGTTAACTTTTCTACCAGAGTACTACCAACATCAGAAGACTATAGACTGTTGTCTGAGGGATCTGATGGCAGACATGATAATACATCCACATTCTAAATTGAAAGTGTTTTAGGAGTAGAATAAATGTCCCAAATAAGATAAAACTGGGCTTTAGTGATCTCTGGCATAAATATGTACCTCCCAGATGGGCCCATAGCAGTATCAGTATCACAGTTAAACAAGTGTAAAGCAGAAACACTTAAAGTCACAAGTTCCACTTTGGGCCCTTGTCCCATCTCTTAGACTGCAACTTGGAGGTCTACTTTAGTCTCTCTGAACCTCCTCAGTTTCTTTATCTGGAAAATGGCTACCATAAAATTTGCCTTATATATGTCATAATGTTGACGTCAAGAACCAAAGAAATAATAATATAAATAATGAAGGATTATAAAGGTGGAAAAATAAAGGAGTATTTTATATAGGAAGAGTAAAAAATATCAAAATCCATATGCAACATATATTCTTGAAAACATTTACCTTTTGAGGAGCTAAAGGTTTTTCTGTTTTGGTTTTTCCCTTGGGGGTCAAAGAAGGGGATCGCTCTTTTATCTCTGGAGGCAGTTCTTGATATAGTGCTGGAATTGAAAAAGGAATTAATGTAATTACATTGAGATGTACTGTCCCATGGTGGGGGGGACACAATGACAGAGGGCAGCAGGTATGAAATTAAAGAGAAATAGACAAAAAAAACCCAAAAAACAACAAAAAAAGAGAGAAATAGATACTTTAATTCCCTCATGTAACAAGAAGATATGTAGCACTTATTTGCTGTCTTACATATTAGTTACAATTGCAGAATTTTAATCAGGATTTCAGAAATGTGTTGTTTTCATTTACTATGCAGTCAGTCCTGTGGATACTTACTTCATTTTATCTCCATTTACATTTACCAGGACCCTGCAGTACACAAGCTTATCTGGTCGGTCCTACTGGAGGAGAGATGAACAAAAGTCTACCCTCAAGGAGATTATAATCTGGTCACAGAGAGACATGTTTGTAACTATACTATAAAATGTGTCCTTATTAAAAAAAAATGTGTCCTTATTTGTAAGAGAGCTAATAATAAAGACGAAGTGATGTGGAGCTGGCAAGGGATAATTTGGGAATGAGAATGAAATGAGTAAGCATGGATATTACGCTATACATGATGTTGAAGCTAAGATTCTCACAACCGAATTCCACTGAATTGACATAAGATGGTATTGAATCGGAAGAGTTTTGTGGGAATTTTGAACAGTTAAAAGGAAAATCTATTTTAAAATTGGTTAAAATCAACTCTGAACTGACAGAAGTCTCTAAAGTATACTTGAGATTCATTAACCGCTTGTGTGTACAGGCTGGTATTATTATTGGATTTCTTTATCTTTTACAGAAAAGGCAGTCAGATGTGATTAAGGGAAGCTGATCATGTTTTCTGTGAAGTGGCTTAAGATACAAAGAAAGTAAATCCTTTAAAACAATGAGCACCATCCTGTCCATTGTGCTGTTCTCTTAAAGGACACAGCTCGCAACTGGACACTGGGTAGAAATTCTGCTCACATATACTTTCTTAGATCATTTGCTTTGCATATTTTGCTTCAGATAAAGATCAAGGACAATTCCTTCTACTTTTAGAGTGCAATGTGCTGCTGAGAGTCATTTTTCTCTATTAAAACTGGACAGTTACATTTTTGTGAAATTTAGGTAAAAAGTAATTCAATTATTATGTTCTCAGGTATTCAAAAATTTCTTTTTCTGAAGCCAGGCATGGTGGTGTATGCCTGTAATCCCAGCACTCGGGAGGTGGAGTCAGGAGGATCATTGCAAGTTCAAGCCCAGCCTGGGCGATAATATGAGCTCAAGGCCGGCCTGAACTTCATAGTTAGACCCTGTCTCAAAAAGATTAAAAAAAAAAATTCTTTTTCTGTTTGTTCTGTCCTCTAAGGACTTTTTATAAGAAGCAGTGAAGCCAAAAGAAAACATCAATTATTCTGGGTATAATAAGAGATCGTATCAGTTGCAGGATGGTCACTACTTGAGACAAAGAATCTTATATGAAGCCATCAACTATCACTAAGATATGTTTTAGAGATGACTTAGGTTATTATGAAAGAAAAACAAATTTTATTAGATTTTAACTTACTGTAGACTGAATATCTATAGTCTCTCAAGACTCGTAAGCCTGAGAGGTTATTTCTGTAAGCCAGCTAACTAATGTTACAGCACCTAATATCACCCTACCTAGAGACACACAATCTTTTTATATTTAAGTGAAAAAAAGTCTGTAAATGTTTTCATTTGTGTGTGAAAGGAACAACGGATTGTAATACTGAGTTAAAATTACAGATACAGTGACTATGATTGTGTGGTAGCTCTTGATTTAGAAACAGAAGATACTCCTGTTTAACCACAGCTAATGATCCTCTGTAAGAGCCACTGTTGAGAAAAGGAGGAGATGCCTTAGGTATTTTTGACAATCTGGAAGTTAGAAGCACTGACCTTATTGGAGATGAATTAAACACTGTCATATATTGTATATGCTAAGAATTAACCTGTCTTAAAATTTTTCTCCAAATTTTCTCCATTATGCATTCTCTTTTAAACATAAAAATATACTTGTATTAAGAATCATGTTATATGATAGAGAAGTGGGTAATTTTTGAGATAGTACTTATAAGAAGTGGAGTTTGCTGAAGGTGGCACATAGGAGGTAAAATCAAAATATATGGGTGTTTAAATTGAAAACTTATTGCAGTAAAAGACACTGCCATTGCCATTGATTTCCTCTCAAAATACTCCCCCTACGTAGAGCACACTTACTCCATTGGTCTTGCCACTTTGGTTTTTTGGAGATGGTATTATCATGCAGTTCAGGCTGGCCTCGAACTCCAGTCTACCCCCCTGCCTCAGTCTCCGGAGTGCTGGCATTACAGGCGTGCATCACTACACCTGGCAGTCTTACTACTTTCTAAAGCAGGAGTCCTTTTTCTTGAGTGTCTTTAGTAATTGTGATGTTATGGCTGCCTTAATGTCCTGAATCAGTTAAAAATGTTTACCGTTCATGGTCATTGGACTTTGAGGAACAGCCAGAGGTTGTGCAGCACAGACCTAGTGAATAAGACAGACAGACACACTGTAATGTTTTTACAAGCCTGTCTTTCTATTAGACGGCCCTCTGCAGTGGCATTCACCGAATTTTTGATCACGCTTTTTAAAGACACTCATAAAAGACAACTCCGGAACTGCTTTGGTGAATGGCAAGAATGACAGGATATATGTGTTCGAAGTGCAGGGGACTACCTTGAGGGGGATTAATGGAGTGTGTCTTTTACTTTAATACATTAAAAAATTCTATACATTCATTGTATTTTTGCATCACCCTTTGTAGGTTGAAGAAGGGAGCTGCAGAGACTTGGGGCCACTTGAGACTGGGAAGAGGAGTACTGGGAAGGATTAGGTACAGGCAAGATGTCACAGATAAATAACTGTATCTAGACCTATCTGTGCATTGAATAATCAAAGAAGAAATTCTCCTTTTCTTCAGATCATTTGTTTGCAAAATTGATAATTTAGGTTAGGAATCATAGTTTGGGTCAAATGGGATTTCATGGACTAATCTGAAAACCAACTATTATTTATAACAATTACTTCTCAGAAACAAAGATTAACAATAAATACTGAAAACATAGTGTTCTCATTTTAAGCTCAAACCATATGACCTTAATGTTTCTGGAAGAAAGGTTAGAGCTGACAAATCTCAACATCTTCATTTAACAGGAGGAAACTGAAGCACATCAGTATAGGCTGTGGAGCAAGAATTAGAAATTCGTTTTCCTGATGACTGTGTGTTATGCTTTTCTTAACACAGTGTCAAGTTAACTGATGAGGATGCATTCTTCTAAAAAGCCTTACTTCTTAGTTTTCTCCTTCTGTGATACTTTTAAATTATTTTATTTTCAAGCTTTCTGAGTCAGTTCTATTTTCACCCCTCAAAACCTAGGACTGAATCCACAGCTTTCAGAAACTCATAGAATTTTGTCTTTACCTCATTTTTTTTCCTTTTACAAATGAAGGCTTAGACTATTTAACAATGAAGCCACTGTACTTTTGCTTTATTAGGTAGCCAGCTTGGACTGAGATACGCAAAATGAAAGAGGAGGAGTTGAGGAACTAGAGGCCCTTAAGATGCTGGTCAATAAAGGAGTCACTGTGGCAAGAGAAGATGGGACAAAACTGCGTGCAGCAGGTGGCAGAGTACAAGAGCTGAAGAAGCAAGCTGGTAGCTTGAGGGGCAAGTCCCCTGGAATGACAAGTGCAATCAGCAAATAATTCTAATCTCTGGATGAGACAGCTTTCTGACACATTAGTGCCTCCCCTTTTTATTTTTTGCATCATGAGTATGAAAAGTAATACCTATTGGTAAACACAGGAAAAGATTATAAAGACAGTAAATTAAAGAGTAGAATGTGACAAAATCTTGGACTGTCAGTTATACCATATTAGTAAACCAGGAAGGGAGCATAAAACTTACTTTCACTAGCCACATGATTAGCTGGAAAGTAACCTTCCTGTCCCTTTCCTATGCTGCCATACCACCAGTCTTCATTATCTTTGAAAAACACTCGGATAATGTCTCCACGATGGATGGTTAGTTCATCTGATCGGCTTGCTGTGTAGTCATAAAGAGCCACTACCTAAAAGAGAGATAAGACCACCACAGCTTTATCACAACTGTGCCACAGAGAAACCCCCAACACTCACTTCCTCTTGCAGAACAGCAGCTGAAACCAAAGCAGTACTTTGGTAAGTCTGAGGCTGTCTCAAGGTTTGCTAATGGGATCAGGGGCGGTGGGAACACAGCAGGAGAAGCAAGATAAAAGACTGTGGGATTGAGAAATGGTTAAGGGCATCCAACACACTAAGATTAGCTTCAAAATAGCAGATGTTAATTTTTCAAGTAAATTACTGTGAAGCAAATTAAAAAAAAAAAAGCTCATATACCATTCACTTTCTTAGAAGTGTTTTTTTAACACTACATCTTTAGGTCTCATTCTCTGTGCCAGGCAGATGCATCTGAAAGAGAATTCCTTAGAAGGTTAATAGTTTTGCCAAAAGGAAAAGCCCAACAGGACAACCTGATTGCATAACTCTTCTGCGATCACTTGGTTTATTGTCATTTTTTCTTTTTTAACCACAAATTTCTCTAGGAAAACCATAATTTTTGGGTTTTAGATCAACAGTCTAATAAATCTTTTGGTTTTTTCAAATACCCATATAAGCTGAGTTTTGCTATGTACAAATTTAAGAGGAAAGCAATTTCTATGAGATCCACTTCTTTGTGTTGTTATAGTAATCATTACATTTAATTTTTTTTGTCTTTTGAAAAATTCAAGTCAAAATCATATGACAGTGATTACGCATCATTTAAAAATCCTTTATGGCAGTTAAGGGATGGAGATCTCAATCCATTTTAGATCTCATACATTGGATATAGGGTAACATGTACACTGAAAAATATACTTAACTCCACTGTTTTTTTTTCTCCCTGTTTCAGTAAGGCTTGAACATGAAAATCGGGTGTAAACTTGTAAACCCAACCATCTAGGGATCTGAAGCAGGAGGGCTGTAAGCTTGAAGACTGCCTGGGCAATTCAGAGACTCTTAATTCTGTCTCAAAATTAAGACCAAAAAGGCTGGGAACAAAGGTAAGTGATAGAGCACCAGTCTAGCATGTGGGAAGCCTTGGGTTCAATTCCTAGGACTGTAAAACAAAACAAAACAAAAACAATACCCCTCCCCCATGAATATCATCACCAATAAAAAAGGGTTTGAAATGTATGAGTTATATGATCAGATTATATAAAGTGGAAGATCGTCACTATAAGCCTTTGCAATTAGGTTGAGTATTGATTCGTTCACTTAAAAACTAATGAAATCCTAATGCATCTTGTATTGTGTTAGGGACTAAATATACGATGGTAAATAGGATAATTTTTAGAGGTACTTCACTTAGGCTTTGCAGGAGAAATAAAGGATAAGCAGGGATTAGCCAGGTAGAGAGAGGGGATGTGTATCTTAGCTAGGTTCCACAGCATGTAGGAGTACAGGGAAAAGAAACCCAAAAGAGCTCAAGATGGTGGGAGCCTGGAGTTATGGGTGACAGCCAACATAGAAGATCTGGGGAAACAAAGGGAAGGGAATAAGTACAGTCAGATCACGAATGCTGAAGAAGTTCAGACTCAATTATACGGCCAATGGGTAGACACAGAAAGGTTACGAGCAAGGGATTCCATTAGTGTTCACAAAACTGTTTCTGGTAACTTTAATTTATTCAACAATATTTATTAACACATCAACAGAAAATTTTAATGAATGTTTGGAATTAACTGCTGTCATATGCTGTAAGGGCAGTAAAGATAACTTAATTAAAATGGTTCAAATGTAATGCCTATTATACTGCCTCACATAGTAATTTATAACATGTAATGGAGGATTTTGTTTAGGTTTATAAATCCTTTATAACTTTAGAATGTTGATGCTAAATCACTCATATGAAAATGGAACCTTTCATTAGTCCCTTTGTTTTTTCTTCACCAAATGTATTATTTTTTCATTTTCTTAGCTAACACAATTATAGAAAAGCTAATTAAAATGTGCGTAATGCCTGCCATGTTTTAGGCACCACGTTAGTGGTTTATGTGTTACCCCAAGACATGTGAATCCTCATGACAGCTCTGTGAGTACATATACTCTTACTTTCACTACACAAATGAAAATACTGATGTCTAGAAAATTTAGTAACTTGGTTAAGTCAAGTGAACTAGTAGGTAGTAGAATCAGGACTTAAATCTCAATTTTTCTTTCCTTTCTTTCTTTTTAATTAAAAAAACCAAATATATTTATAGGCGATTTCTGTCTAGGATCAAATCAGGAGAAAAAGTAGTACAGAAGAAAGGAAGTTAAAACACATTTTTGGACAGCAGCAGTTAAGCAGTCATCTGTGCTGGGAAGATCAAGTGTCCTGAATCCCCTGCAGGTCCACTGTGCTCCTTTCATGACACTCAAAACCTCAGCCCCAAGAACTCTGGTTTATTTCTGTTGTTCTTTATCCTGGCCCTGCTACTCCAGTGAAACAGCACATATTTAATGAATCTTATGCAAATATGATGTCAGTGCATGATTATTTATCTGAGCCCTAGGTGGCTACTGGGAAGGAGAGTAGGGGACATTTGGCTTAGGGATCGGCATCATTCTGAAGTCCCACCTCAGGCTTGTAAAATACTCTAGACTACTGACAATCTGGAGCTCATCAAACTGAAGTCTGAAAACTTTCACTGAATTTTCCACAAGGGTTCACATGAAAGTACCTCTTCAGAGGTACTGGGGTCCACAAGACCTAGTATAAGATCCTTCACTACCCTTGCTATCAGAGTGCCCATGGATAACTATATTCTTTTGTTACAGAACCAAATGCAGCACACCAAATCACATGGTCTGTTGGTACTTATCAATATGTTCTGCACTCTACAAATATTATGAACTGTACCCTCCAAAATTCATACGTTGAAGTGCTGACCTCAATGTGAATGTATTTGAAGCTAGGTCCTCTGAAAAGGTAATCACAGTTAAATGAAATCCAAAGGGTTTTGGGACTGAGACACAGTAAACAAGGAGAAGGTGATTGTGTACAAGCCATGAGAGGCTGCAGGAGAAATCAGCCCTACTAGCACTTTAATCTTGAGTTACCAGCTTCCAAAACCATGAGAAAATAAAGTTCTGTTGGCTAAGCTACTCAGTCTATAATATGGTAACCCTAGCAGACTACCTAGTGCAGTCCCATAATCTGATGGTATCATAAGGGTCCCTTACTACCATCCTGTCTTGGAAATACAAATGGGCAAAGCCTCCCTTGTATTCATTTCTTATCCTTGTCAACTTACAGTACTATGCTCTACACTCTTAGGGTTTTTGTTTTTTTGAGACAGGGCCTCACTACTTAACACTGGCCTTGAACTCTGTGTAGCCCAGGCTTGAACTTGCAGTGATCCTCCTGCTTCAGCTCCCAAGTGCTGCAGTTACAGGCATGTGCCACCATGCTTGGCTACACTATTATAGTTTCACCTCTTGATGCACAAACAATGTCACGAAATTCCATGGAAAACATCCTTGGGAGGGTAATGGTTAGTGAGGCTATGTCCTCTAAAGTAAAGGAACAGTGTTTGGAGTGGGACACCACGACACCACTATGGACATTTAAGTACAGATTGCTATATAAGGGATACCAATAGTCCACATCCTCGCAGGGGGACCTGACCATTTGTCTATGACTTTTCTTAACCTATTAGAGGCACAGAACAAAAACTGTGTAGCTCATGAGAATATATCTTTTAGTACATGTTTTTACTCAATGTGCTCTTCTCATTTGAAAACCACTTATTTTCTTCAGATAGTAACAGTTTACATAGTAAATTTTTTTGGCTTGTTTTAATTTGGCAGCAGATTCTGAGTAAATCACGACTTTCCCATTGTGGTGGATTAAAGACTGGTGGTCAACTTGAACACCAGCTGAATTGAATCAGCATGGTGCTAAGCATGGATGGCCCACCTGAAGACTGTTGCCAGCATAAAAAGGAGACCTGGAGAGGAAAAAGCATTGTGGGTTCTTCTAAGCGTCGTTGCTGTTTGGAGCCGTTGTTTCTCCTGGAGGAGCTTGTCATGCTGGCTCCCCTGGTATGAACTCAGCTGTTATCATGGGAGGAGCTTGGGACCTTGTCGCTGAGAATGGCTACGGTTCACTTTGGGGGAGCTCTGGTCCTTTGAGCATCACTTCCTAGCTCCAGAGGGGAAGATGGTGTGCTGTTCAATCTCCAGGAGAAGACTCTTGCTGGCTTCCTGATATGAACTCGGTTGCTATCATCAGAGGAACTCAGGACCTCATTGTCGCTGAGGATGGTTGTGGTACTTTTCAGGGGAGCTCTGGTTCTTATTCTGAGCATCACTTCTTGGCTCCAACGTGGAACCTGCTGGCACAGATCCTTCATCCCACTGGCACAGACTTTGTAGCTTCCACTGCTGACCTTTGGGCTTTCCTTAATACAGACTTGCATGAGACACTGTCATGGGCTCTAGGCCTCCAGTAGGACTCATGGGAAGCACTGTCATGGCCTCTAGGTTTTCAGCTGAATTCATGCAGGACACTGCTGTGGGTTCCAGGCCCTTGGCTAGATTCTCTAGGTGTTTAATGTGTAGACAGATTACCTGCACTTTCTGTATTTGACTCTGGATGACTAACATAAAATACTATTATAAAGTATGTGTCCTGTATGTAATAATTTTCCTTGAAACCCCTGACTACAATGTCCATTTACAATCACATTTTATTATCGCAGTTTTACAACAGTAAAGCTGTGTAAGAAAGCTGAGTGGCACAATCCCACCAAGAGGTTTGCTTTGAACTAATACTACTCTGTCTCTGCCTTCTTGTTCTGCCACACTTCCCTACAGAAAATCTGTCTTGACCATTTTCCTGATGCGTGTATTCTGTAACATTCTGTATCTTGACCAAAGTGATTGGCATGTAGGTAGGACAGAATTATCTTCAGCAATATGATCCAAATCTTAAGCTGACAGTAGTTATGAACTTTTTCCTCAACAAAAGCCTAAAGACAGGGGCTAATGTGTCCACATTGGTAAAGACAGTTTTGGAAAATCTTTCAAAAAAACCCATTCTATTCACATACAGATGTTCACTGACTTATAATGACATCACATTTTAATAAACCATATGCTGAAATGTCATTAAGATGAAAATGCACTTATTACATTAGGTCTACTAAACATCGTACCTTAGCTTGGCCTATCTTAAATGGCTCAGAACACTTACACTGGACTACAGTCGGGCAAAATCATCTAATAAAAAGCTTATTTTACAACAAAGTGTTGAATATGTCATGTAAGTTACTGAGTGCTGCACTGAAAGTGAAAAATAGAATAGCTGCATGGTAGACTTTCACACCATGCTAACATCAAATCATTTTAAGTGGGGATCATCTGTATTTGAGTTTCTTCTCTTTCTCAAAGCCAACTTGCTTGGGCAAGATCATGGCTGACATGCCACCAGCAAGCTTCATATATTTAACATATGTTTCTCAGTTTCATAGAAATGCTTTCTAGATACTTTTTCTTGGCTTAAGCAGCAGTCTGTCAGGTTATGATAAGACATTAACTGGATTCTTCTTTGTATTATTTTCAAGAAATTAAACATTGTAGCTGTCGCTGAAGAATTCTCAGTGATCTTTGAAACCAATGTATACCTAGGAAGTATCAATCATTTGAGTTAAGCAGCATAGCTGTTTCTTTTCTTTTTTTTTTTTTCTTTGTGGCACCGGGGATTGAACTCACGACCTTGCGCTTGCTGGGCAGGTGCTTAGACCACTGAGCTAGATCCCCAGTCCTGATAGCTGTTTCTTGTACCTCTGCCTACAACACAATAATTAATACTCATAATGCCCCAATCATTCAACAAGCCAAGTTATGGTGAATAAACACATATACTTGAGCACTTTTCTCCAGCACTGCTTCAGTGGGTCCTTAATCAGTGGAGAACTTCTCTGTTAGTCAATAACAGTCAATGTAGCATTTGGGTCCCATTGCCTTCCTCATGCTTTCTCCTTTGATGAACTTGATTTCAGATTTCTGGTCTTCAAAACTGTCAGCAGAGTAAATTTTGTTTGCTTTAACCCACCAAGTCTGTGGCAGTTTGATACAATAGCACTAGGAAACTAATGCATGTGAATTTGACTTTGGTGAGTGCTGGATTTTTTGGTATTCCCTTAAAGACAGTGGGAGCTTGTTCTAGCATGCAGTTACTTAAGATCAACCTGAGCCTTTCCAGGTTGACTTTTAAGTTTTTTAGAGCAGTTTCAGAGAAGACATTATTCTAGAGCTAAATCCCATTACAAAGATGTAACCTTCCTAATGATTCTACTTGATGCCACACATATTAAAAGATCTTTCTACTCTGGCTATCAGGAAATGTGAATCTTTCCCATTTTATTGTTGTTCCTACTACTTTGTTTTGCTGTTGGAATTTTGCCTCAAGTATGTGCAGATAACCAAACACTTGCAGATACTTCTTATGGTTACTGGTAGGATTTTTACTGTTAAATTTAAAGCAATAGGTTAGTAATTATTTTGAAAGTTAAAAATATAAGCTTCAAGTAAATATCACTTCTTAATATCAGCTAAGGAATATTTGATCTTTAGTATTAAAATAGAAAAAAAGGATAAAATGTTAGTAGAAAACTAAATTTAATAATAAATCTTGAATTAAAAAGAAGCACATTATTAAATATTCAAATAACTCCTTTCCTAATAGTGGCATTGGGCTACATTTTATTTCATAAGCATAAAAATTGTATAATGCCCCATATCCAGCATAATATAAGAGTCCCTTTTAATTATTTCTATGAATACAAGACAACTAAAAATATTTATAAAAAAAGAAATAAAAGTCCTGTTATTTTTAATTAATCTTACCTGAGTAATAATAGGATAAGAAACAGAAATAAAGAAAAGTATGTAATTGTACAAAGTTTACTGTGTCTGTACCAGAAAATTCTTGGTTCCTGTTGCTATCATGTGATATAATGCTAGTATATGTAAAACTTAACACTTTATTAAAAATGCATCTCAAAGTTTTTAACTAGAAATATCCCCTGAAAAAATAACAGTTGAGAGTAACGGAAAGAATGACAAACTTGTACCAACAGAATGAGTTGCCAGTTTTTAACCTGTCAAGGTAAGTATATCACAAAACACTCAAATTTTTCAATGGTAAAATAAGGAGTTTGGGTCAGATGATATGTGATACACTTTCCAGCTTTAAAATTCTACCATAGTGTATATTTAATTATTCCAAAAGAGCACCTTTCATAGATTGTAAATTGAAAATATTAATCTACTGTATAACAGTGTAGTTTGTGATCATATGTAAGTGGACAAGCAGCTTTGAGAGGTGATTAGATCAGGAAGGCAGAAACAGAAGTGAATGCCCTTAAGAAAGACGTACAAGAGGGCCTGGCAAGTGTAAGGTCATGAGTTCGATCCCTGGTACGAAAGAAAGAAAGGAAAGAAAGGAAAGAAAGGAAAGAAAGGAAAGAAAGGAAAGAAAGGAAAGAAAGGAAAGAAAGGAAAGAAAGGAAGAAAGGAAGAAAGGAAGAAAGAAAGAAAGAAAAAAAGAAAGAAAGAAAGAAAGAAAGAAAGACCAGATTCCCTGCCCTAACTATCCTGAAAAGACACAGTGACAAGGTGTCATTTGTGAACCAGGATATGAGCCCTCCCTAGCTACACAATTTTCTAGTGCCTTGATCTTGAACTTCCTAGCTGCCAGAACTGTGATAAATGTTTCTACTGTTTATAAGTTACTTTGGGCTCTGGTGTTTTGTTGCAGCAGCTCAAACAGATAAAGATAACTGGCATTAAGCCTTTTGTTACTGCAAATCACCATGTATACATTGTCTTATAGTAAAGCTTTAGTATTTTATCAAACAAGTTCTAAAATACATCTTTTTACTGATCTTCCTTTGGTCTAATTCTTACTTTCTATGCTGCATTCTTCCCTGCTGGAGTGGAATGCTTACCTTCTGCCATTGTACTTTCAAAGTAAGTAACTTGTTTTGAATTTTATAGATGCTTACAGCTGAGAGTACCTTGAGTCTCAGAGGAAACTTTGGATTCAGACTTTTGAGCAATGCCAGAACAGTTAAAACTCTGGGGATTCTCAGAGATGGACTAAATGAGCTTTGTATTTTGAGACAGACATGAACCTTTTGAACTGAGGCAGAAGGCTATGGTTTAGATAAGTATCCCCCAAAAGATCTAGGTGTTAAAGCACTGGTTCCCAGAATGCGGCACTGTTGGCAAATGGCAGAATCTTTTAAGAGGTGGAACCTTGTGAGATGGCTCAGTAGGGCTGCACCACAGAGGGGACTGTGGGATGCCAGCGTCTTCCTTTCTTTCTTTGTTTCCTGGATGCCATGAGGTGAGCAGCCTCCTCTACCATGTGCTTCCCCTATGATGTTATGATCTTTCCAAGTGCCCAAAAGCTATGAGGCCAACTGACCAAGGGCTAAAACTTTCAAGATCATGCCAAAATAAACTCCTATTTAAGTTGATTACCTTGGGTATCAGTGGAAATATGACTAACAAAAATCTTGAATAATAAACTTTAAATGCAAGAAAGGATAGCTAGACATTGATAATTAACTGCTCATGTCATTAAAACAGTGAGGCCTACGTATTTCTAATTCCAATGTCAATTAAAATATCCTCAGAAAAGTTCATGTACATACATGTGAACATATGGTTTAATGGGGGAGAAAATGAGGATATAGTAATAAAAAGGACAGTAAATACATTTAAAGCAAGGTGTCTCTAGCATATAATCTTAACTATGATACAAAAGGAGGCAGAGAATATTATAGAGTAGGAGACTGTAAAATATACAAGAAAGAATTTTAAGTGGCAAGGCAGAAAGTAGCAAATGGAATCTTAAGAAGTAAATGAAAAAATCTGAGCCTCAGAATAAATGAGTAGAGCAATTGATTCCAAAATGATGAGGTGGTAAAAATCAGTTCTTCTATAAAAAGAACAGTCAAAATCAAATTCAACAGAACTTTGAAAATTAACTAAAATCTTGCAATAATCTGGAGTGTATGTTCAAGAAAAATAGTTGAATCTTGGTAAAACAGTAGGCTTCATGGATTTTTAAGTTGCCCTACTCCCATTACCCCTTGCCAGCTCCAGGGTAACCTTGAAAGTCAACAAGCTCACAAATGTAGCTGTGGAAGATAACAGCCTAGCCATCACTAGAGGAGGTACCATGGGTTTACAGCCCTTCCAAAGCCCGATCCCCCATAGAAGCATCACTCCATGATCTGTGTGACAAATTCCTATAATACACTGATTCTCAGGGGTCTTGGATGTGACTTAAGAGCACGCTGTGTAGATGGCTGAATTCCTAGGGTATCTGACAGAAATGATGGATGCCAAGGGCTTAACACTGTATCTGTTTGAAATGGAGACACAAGTTTGGGACTAGGGAATTAAATCTCCAACTTTGCCACATTATATCATCACACAAAAAGTCATCTGCAAAAATCATGAAAGGCACTAGAAACAAGAAAATCTGACCACACAAGAAGCAAAAATGTATGCAAAAATTGTTCCTGAGCAAAGTCCAGATTTGGAACTACTAGTCATATACAAATAGGTTCAACCACTGGAAGGAAACCTTGTCCAAATAATTAAGAGAAAGTATGAAAACCATAGCTCACCAAATAGAAAATCAGTAAAAAGAAAATTTAAAAAACCCCACAAAATTCTAGAGTTGAAAAGTATAAAATACAGGGACACAATAAGTAGATCTGAAGTGTCAAAACAAAACAAAAATCTAAATTTTAAAATAAGTAAATTGATATTATCTAAGAAAAAAAGAACAAAAATGAAAGGTGCCTCAGACACAATCAAATGTACACATTTATGCAGTACCGAAGAGGAGACATAGGAAGGGGAGAAAGAATATTTGAAGCTAAGTGAACTCTTAGGAGAGACTAAAAAGATCCAAACCTGACATATCATGAGTACACTGCTAGAAACCAAAGCCAGAGAGTGAATCTTAAAAGTGGCAAGACAACAAAACAACGATTTCACTTAGAGGAGATGAGTAATAGGTTAGCAATAGACTTTTCATTAGAAAACGTGGCAGCCAGAAGTTGGTAAGATTATGTAAGGTAACCTAGAATTCAATATCCAGTGAAAATATATTTTAAGAAGGAAGGAGTAATTAATACAAGATAAGTGATAACCAAGACAGTTTATTGCTATCAGACCTATTCTCCAGTAAAAACTGAATCAAAGTCCAGTAAGTTGAAATAAAAAAGTATTCGAAGGGAAATCAAGTCCACATGAAGAAATTAAAGACCATTGATAAGAGATAATTACACAGGTAAATATAAGTAAATACATATCCTGTCTTTTATACTTACATAGATGTATTTGCAACTCTTTTTCTCCATCTGATTTAAAAAACTTTGTAAAAATAGTTATAAAAATATATTCATTGCTTACAACATTATGAAGAAATAATTTGTATAATAGCACAAAGAATACAGGTGAGACCTTGTGGCTTTACCCTATAAAAATCCCTAGAAAAGCCAGAATCTTTGGCAACCCACTTGAGACCCCTTCTGTCTCTCTCTCAGACAGAAGCTGTCTCTCTCTCAATAAATATATCCTGCTCGTAAAAAAAAAAAAAAAAAAAAGAATGCAAGTGAGAAAAGAACTACATTGAAGCAAAGATTTTATATGTTATTAAAATTAAGTTGTCATTAATTCAAACTACAGTATTTTACGATGTTAATTATAATTCTAAGCACAATTATTTTAAAAAGTTCCAGAAAATAAGCTAAAAGGAAAAGAGGTTTAAAACGCTGAAGTACAAAATCACTGAGAAATGAATAATGGAGAAATGAACAACAAAATATAAGATATGTTGAAAAATAAAATAAAACCAAACCGTAGATCTAGTTCTACCAAATCAGTAACTACATCAAATACAAATAGATTAAAATTGTAAACTGAAAGAAGAAATTACCAGCATGAATAAAATTTATGATTAAAGTGATAAAATAGTTAAAAAGAATAGAAAAAGAAACAAGAAGAGTTGGAGTACTATTCTAATATCAGGCAAAACAGTCTTTAATGCCAGGCATGGTGGCACATACCAGTAAACCCAGAATACTGGAGACTGAGGCAGGAGGAACACCGTGAGTTTGAGGTCAGCCTAGGCTATCCAGTGAGTTCAAGGCCATCCTGAACTACAAAGCAAAACATTTAAAAAGACCCCAAAACAACAACAACAACAAAAACAACAACGAATTTAAAACAACAACAACAAAATAAAAACAAACAAAAAAGAACTCTTTAAAACAAAAACTGATACTAAAGACAAAGGAGGACATTTCACAATGATGAAAGGATCAACCTACCAGGGATATGTAAGTAACTATAAGCACATATGTACCTAATAGTCTCAAAAAAAGGTAAAACTGCCAGAATTGAAAGGTGAAATAGACAAACAGCTGTATCTTTTACTAGAATTCTTTTACTGTATATTCTCGTGTTTCTCTTTTATTTTATATCCTTAGAATACAGAATTGAATTCTTGGTAAATTGATCATCTAAAAATCATCTTAGTGCTTATAATGATTCTATTAAACTGTTAAACTTTGAAAAAAAAAAGGTGAAATAAACAATTCAACGATGTTAGAGACTTCAATACTCTATTTTCCATAATGAACAGAACTAGGCAGAAGATCAGCATGGAAACAGGAGACTAGATCCATGTTATAAACCAACTAAATCTAATATATATTTATAGATTACTCCATCTAACACAAGCTAAGTACATATTCTTCTTGGGTACACATGGCATATTCTTAGGATAGACAATATTCTAAACCATAAAATAAATCATTTTTAAAGAAATAAATTTATAAACCTAAAATCAGAAAATGAGTGTGCTTTCCAAATGCAATGAATTCAAAACAGAAGTAAGTTGCAGGATGAAATTCACATTTGTGTGGAAATTAAATCCTATACTCCAAACAACTACCAAGTCAAAGAAGGAAGCACAGGACAAATGAAAATAAAACAAAAGAACACATAAAAACTCCACATTTCAAAAGGTATGGCATGCAGGAAAAGCAGTCATTTGAGGAAAGATTATAGCTTTACATGATTTTATTGAGAAGACATAAGATCGCTATCTTGACCTTATGCCTTAAAGCTAGAAAGAGAAAACTAAATCCAAAGCGAGCAGAAGGAAGAAAATTAAAACAAACAACAACAACAAAAACTGGAAATAAACAGTAAAGAAAAGAAAGTAAATACACAGAAAATTATCTTTGAAATATCAAAAAAAATTGAAAAAACTCTGGCTAGTTTGAAAAACCAGTAAGAGTCAAGTTAATAAAAATCAGGAATGAAAGTGGGGACATTGCTACTGACCTCAGAGAAATAAATAGGATAAAGAGAACATATTATCAATTTTATACTAAAAATTAAACACCCTAGATGAAAAGGACAAATTCCTGGAAAGATGTACTCAAGACATCAAAAGGAACAGACTTGCAAGAATAGAGAGATTCAAACTTTCCCCCAAAAGGCCCGGAGGCACCACAGCTGAGCTAAAAAGGGTAGGGATATAGCTCAGTGTGAAAGCCCTGGGTTCAATCCAGTACTTGAAAAAAAAAATCTTAAATAAGTGGAAAAATACATGTTAATATATGGGAAGGCTTAATATTGTCTTTATATTTTGATATAAGGTTCAATATAATTCCTATAAAAATTTGTTTGGAAAACTTTGAGATGATGTCATAAGATTATTAATGGAAATGCACAGAACCTAGAATAGCCAAACCAGTTTCTAAAAAGAACAAAGTTAGAAGATACATCCTCATTTAAACAATTCTACAAAAGCATAGTAATAAAAACAATACAAGACTGACATAAGGACAGGCATATGGATCAATGTGAAAGAACTAAAAGTCCAGACATAAGCCCCTACATTCATGATCAACTGAATTTCAACTGCTAAATGAGAAAAAAACCCACTTTTCTGAACAAATGGTGCTGCAACAACAGGACAGCCTCAGAAAAAATATAAAAAAATTGGATCCTTAAATCTTTAAATCACACCATTCGCAAAAATTAATTTGTAACTTATAGACCTAAAAGTATAAGCTAAATGTATAAAACTCACAAGAAAATATGAGATTTAATCTTTGATCAGGCAACAGTGTCTCAGATATGACATAAAAAGCACAAGTGACAAAAGAAAAAAACAAATTGGACTTTATAAAATTTTCAAAATTCTGTGCTTCAAAGGATATGATAAAGAAAGATAATCTATAGCAGTGACGATGAACCTTTTAGAGATAAATACCCAAAACTGCAGCTCAAAGCCCACTTATTTATCAAAGTGCCAACACTGCAATTAAACCTGAATAGTGAGGTTTTAGTTTAGAGAAAAAACAATTCATACATTAACATCTTTTGTCGTAAAAGAAAAAAGAGTAAGATCCATGTCTTAGGATGCAATAGGATGCAAATCATATATTTAATAAGAGGCTTATATCTAGAGTATATAAGTCAATAAAAAGGTAAACTAAAATATATAAATTTAGGTCATATTTATAGATAGTTTGCATAATTATACTATTTTAAAATAATTTATAGATATACTTATGTTTTGTGTGTGGCAAACAGTAATGCTCAGCAAGTTAGGTATAATTATTATTTGATTCCAAAACTATTGAGTATTACAGAAGAATAGTGTTTTCTAGAGAACACCCACAAATATGTATGCGACCAAATTTTCTAAGTCAAAAATAGAAATTTATTTCTAAGTTTAGTAAACTAAGCTCTAAATCTCTCTCACACACAATATGTTAATTTAAAAATATATTCATTTAAATAATTAAATAATACAATTTACTCAATTAGAAAATGAACAAAAGACTTGAATTAGACATTTCTCCATAGAGATATTGATATGGCATCTCAAAAGATTCTCACATCATTAGTTACCATGGAAAAATGCAAATCAAAATTATAAGATACCACTTGCTACCTACTAGGATAGCTATACCAATACAAGACACTAACAAATGAGAATGTAGAAAAATTAGTCTCATTCATGACTCGTGGGATTTTAAAGTGGTTCAGGTAGTCTGACTACATTTTGGCAGTTCTTCAAAATATTAAATACATATTTATTATATGATGCAGCAATTTTCCTAGAGAGTTGACTATGGCCATACAACAACAAAACCAACCTTATACGTGAATGTTCATAGAGCATTGCTTATAATATCTAAAAAGTGGAAGCATCTTAAATGGTCATCAATGGTTTTATTTATTTTTTTTTGCGGCACCAGGGATTGAACTCACGACCTTGCGCTTGCCAGGCAGGCGCTTAGACCGCTGAGCTAGATCCCCAGCCCTGGTGTTTTTGAGACAGGGTCTCGCTATGCCATTCAGGCTGGCCTTGAGCTCACTTTGTAGCCCAGGCTGGTCTCGAATTCACAATGATCCGCCTGTCTCAGCCTCCCGAGTGCTAGGATTACAGGCGTGAGCCACCACGCCCGGCTTCATCAGTGGTTTTAATGGATGAACAAGATGTGATACACCCAAATAATGATATAATACTTGGGCATGGGAAGGAGTGAAATTCTGATAAAAGCTTCAAGGCTGAACCTTGAACAAACATCATGCTAAGTGAAGAAAGTCAGACACAAGAGGCTGTATTTATATAAAATGTCTAGTACAGATAATCCATAGAAACAGAAAGAAGATTAGTAGCTGCCAGGGACTAATGAAATTGTGGGAGATGTCTGCTAGTGAATATGGGATTTTTTTTGGTGAGGGGTAATGAGTATGTTTTAAAAATAGATAGTTGTGGTGGTTGTGTAATTTTGTTAATATACTAAAAACCACTGAGATACAAACTTTAAAAAATGAAGTTTACACTGTATGAACTATAATTAAGTAAAGCTGTTATGAAAAATCACAAGAATGATTGTTATGAGAGGTGAAGTGGCTTACGATGGATAAAGCAACAGAACCTGTAAAAATACAGATGACGAGGCCATAGCTTTTTGTGTCAAGAGCAGTGTCTTGATTCTGGTTATGGTAATTGACATACGAGGTTACATGTGGACATATAAAGAAAGGAAAAAGTAACACACGTGAGACAGGAAAGAACTAAAAAAGTCTAATAAATCGCCAAGATTTGTTGGTAGGAACCAAGCGGCTTGCAGTCAGCAGTGACAGAAGAAGTGGGAAGGACCAGTGAAGGCCCTGGGAAGACAGAGTTTATTGAGCTTTACTTAGTTTTAGGTTCTTTAGGTTACCAAATAGCAATAGTTGTAGTACTTATAAATAAGATTTTTTGAGTAGAATGGAGAAGGAAAAGCATAAGTAAGACTAGAACAACAGCTGGGAAATCATTCAAGCTTAGGTATTAATGAAGCCCCATCACCTCATTCTTGGGTGACACTCATAACTACCTTCTCCATTCCTTCACTCCTGTCTTTAAACAGCTGTCTGTGGCATGTGGGTAGCATAGTTTGAGGTATGGCAGGTGTCTGTAATTTCCTTTCTCAAGGTCACAGGTGACTCTGCCAGTGCACTAGAAAAACCACAGCTTCTGGGCCTCTTTCTTCCCACCAAACCCCAAGATCCTCTTCTCACATCCAGATTACTCTCTGCTACTTATGTGTCTTTAACGCACCCCACAGCTATTAAAACTGAAGTGCCACGCTTCCCAGGAAATCAACTAAGATTTTATCCACTAACCTCAAATCATTATCTGTTTGAAACTTCTTAGAGTGTGGATGGGATATTTTCTAAGAAATATGGTAGAAATCCACTCTCTTAGATAGCTTCCCTGGCAGACTTTTTAAGATGAAAGAATCTGCACTGGACTATGTCTCAAATTGAGGTCTTCATGACCCTTTTTAGCTGTCATTTTAGCACTCAGCTATTTAGTTTTTGTTACCATATGCTCTGCCTCATCTCATTAAAAGTTACAGAGGTTACACAGATCAGATGAGATACTACACAGCATGCAGACTTTTCGAACTATAAATTGTTTTCTAAGTGTTAACTGCTGCTAATATTATTTGAATTACTCCTAATTTCCAAAAAAGTTTGCCTGGTGCCACTGAGTAACATGGTTTATTAATGTAAGCTGATTCTGTTCTTGGAGAGTTAATATTTTTGGCTTACCTATCATAACACATTAACACTAAATTTAAATGTTTCTAGGTGACTCATAAAGACCTTTTATCTCAGTTTCCCCATTGACAAGTGGGGATGATAATGATAATACCTTTAGCTTATAGAATTACAACAGTCACATGAAATAACTGCAAATTTTGCCCAGTGCCTGGTATTGAGAAGTGCTCAATAACTGTTAAGTATAATTATTATTATTAAATTCTTTAAGTTCTTCAAATTATCATATAGGAATAGTTTTATAGTAAAATATTTCTGTAGAACACTTAAGAGCTATAAACATGACCATATCTTCTAAAGCCAATATGGAAATACTCCAATTCCATTTATAAAAACAAAAATTTATTTCCAGATTTGGTAAAATATACTCTGAATCCAAAATGTGCCCCCAAAGAAGTCTGGCCACATTTTCATAAGATACTACCAGTCACAAATTGGGTGACAAGAAAACTTTATAAAGTTTCAATAAAAAGACAGACTGAGTTTTATTTCCTCTAGGGATTTATCCACTTAATCTTTTTTTTTTTTTTTTTTGTGGCACCAGGGATTGAACTCACGACCTTGCGCTAGCCGGGCAGGCGCTTAGACCGCTGAGCTAGATCCCCAGCCCTGTTTTTGAGACAGGGTCTCACTATGCCGTTCAGGCTGGCCTTGAGCTCACTTTGTAGCCCAGGCTGGTCTCGAACTCACAACGATCCGCCTGTCTCAGCCTCCCAAGTGCTGGGATTACAGGGGTGAGCCACCACGCCCGGCGTCTATCCACTTAATCTTTATGCATCTAGTTAACCTGTGATCCAATTACATGGCTGTACCAAAAAGTGTCACTGTGTTAGTGAATGCTATGCTGCTATGTGTGTCAAAGACTGATCTCACTACTGGGGACACTGAAATGATGACAGGATAAAGAACATTATGGAAGCTGGAACTTTGTAAATCCATATGCAACCAAAAAAATAATCTATGGAAAACTGGTAGTGACAGATGATAGATGTCCATCTAGGGCAGGAAAACAGGGAGTGAGTTTGGTAAATTTAAATTTCTTCCGAAATGGAAAAATACTTCCATAATGATGAATGCTAAATTTTTTCTTTTCCAAATAAATGTTTTCTTCATTTTATGACATGATCAGCTCAAGTTTTCTCTTCTGCTATGGAATATTTTAATGCTTCCTTAAGGTGAATCAAATCTTATTTTGCTTTTTGGGAAGGAAAAAAGTAATCACCAAAGCACAATATAATACTAAAAGCTGTCAATTTTATAGAGTTTGGAAGAGAGCTATTTTTGCAGTTGAAAGACTCCACATTCATAAGAATTTTGAAAGGCTGGATAACAGGTCAAAAATAAATTGATAAAATTCATCAAAGATAAACAGGCCACTCTGTATTTAGGGTAAAACATTAATACCCAATGGCTAAGAGATTACTATGTGCTAGGCACTGTACTCAGCACTTATATTATGTAGATCTCATCGGCTTAACTTAGAACTTCTAAAATTGAATAGCTTTAATTTCTTTTGGCTTTATATGCTCAGATATACTATCTTAAAATATTTAAATAGCTTATATATTTATATAGCTTTTTAAAATTTTCCTTGATTTATGGTTTCATTAACTTATTCTTCAACTTCAGTGTACATAACAACTAAATATCACTTTCCTTGTGTTAAGAAAAACAGCAAGAGTCTGAAATGACCAAAAGATTAGGCAGCCTTAGTAGTGCTCTCTCTTTCACACTGTACTGCACAACTCTTCAACCCCTGTGTGCTGGCAGAATTTCACACCTGTCTGGACACAATATCCCACTGTTCAGCAACATTTAATCAAGTATTGGTGAGAATAGGACCTGTAGTGAAGACACTTAAATTTGTGCTCCACTTAAGATAAAACCTATGCCCTCTTACTAAGCAGCATGAAGTTTCCAATAGTCACGGTGACGTGGGGCTTTCATCACTCGATTTGGTGAACAAAACTGCCATATGTGTATCTGTTGTGAATTCTGAGTCCAGAGGATGGAAATGACTGAGGTGAAAAGTGACCATGCAAAGGATGCTTCAGTTTTCTGCTTTAATATATTATCCTAGAGCAGTAAAAGCAGCTGAAAAGGATTCGCAGCACTTTAGATTTAAAAGTGGACTTTAAGATCAACCTCGTCAACTTTCCTTATTTTATTAATTAGAAAAGAGACCTTGCCCAACTGTCCTATTCAACTCTTCTGTCGGATGCATCTTCAATTTACTCCATTCATGTTGCTGAAGCTTTGCTTCCCTCTGACAAACGTTTAGTTTGTTTGCATAATAATAGCAATACCAGTACTACTAAATTTGTATTTCTACATACAATTAGTTTACCCAGCATCCCAAAATTTTACCTTGCACCTTTAAAGACTATATATATATTCCATTAAAGAATATATATATATATATATATATATATATATAGAGAGAGAGAGAGAGAGAGAGAGAGAGAGAGATGCTTGGCATTCTACACAGATTTATCTCATAGCAGTCCTTTCTTGCCAAACTAAGCAGCAATCCACAAGGCTGAATTCATTATTACTGTTTTTCATTCTCTTTTCATAATCGGCTTTCTGAACTGCTTTGGATACATCACACTTAGTGTCACCATTCAGCTTCCTTCCAGGGCCCTGCTACAGTTCTGACAATTCTGGCTATGTACAACAGCACAGCCACTTCATCTACTTTCACACGCACAGCTTCTAAGATGCTACACTATTCCTGATCTCCTATGTCTTTTTTCTCTGTGTATCTTAATGAAGGCCCTTCTTATAACCTTTTAAATATATACTATATCTGGAAATATAGTCCTCTTCATTAGTTCTAATCTCTAAATCTTTTTATAAGCATACCTCTATATTTCTATTTCCATTATTCCTTATTCAGACCAGTATCACCTCAAATGTGAATTTCAGTAGCTTCGAAGTTCACTTACCTAACCCTCTTGATCATATTATTCCCATATCAAATGTTTCACTATAGCTAGCATTGAATGTTTTTGTTAACAAAACACTTAACAATTTTTATAAATCACACGCAAGTTACCTTTTCTAATCTTTTACTATCTTATCTACTCTGCTTCATTCAAACTGTCTACCTATCTTTACACTATGTACTTTCCTTCTGTGATCTTTGATTACATTGCTATTCTGGTCTAGAACATCCTATTCCTTAAATCCATTCTTCTTTTAAGATCCAGTTTAGCAACTACCAACTCTGAACAGCTTTCCCAAATTACTCCAGACCTAGGAATTTCTACAGCACTCTGTCTTATCCCGTATGTCTCTACTTGTGTGCAAACTGTCTTGGTGATGTGATAGCCCTTCCGTAATTGCTCTCAAGTTAGGTTATCCATCTCATATATTAAGCTTAGCTGTTTACAAATTACTTTGCTAATGAGCCCAAGAACTACTTAAAGACATAGTTTATATATATTTTTATAAAAACATATAAACCATGTATTATATCCACATTGTATTTCTACAGTGCTTGGATAGTACTACTCTATGCACACTGTACAACTACCTACTGATAATTTAGCAAATATAGTTCATGAAAAAAAATATAGTTCACACCACTATTACTATATGTAATATAGCTACTCAGTAATATGAACTTTTTAGAATTTTAAGACTGTCAGGTTAAAAGGATTTAGCAAAACCAAAAGAGAACTGGAAGAAAAAAATCTAAGGAAAACATAAATGTCAACAGAGTATGCTAATGGAGAAAAATCAATGTAAACTTCATAATTTACAATTTCTAGAGGAAAAAACTGTAACGTACAGATACTAAAGAAAAATACTATGAGCTGCAAGTGTCCTTAAAAGGGAATCTATTTTGCCTTTATATTTGAATTTCAAGAGAAACTTTAATAGAACTGCTTTGAGTTGCTACTTTATTGAGAAATGAAAACAAGTTCTTTTACAACTTAAGTTGTAAAAGCTTATAGTTTATGGGTTCCCTCTCCACCCTGCAATTACCTACAGGAAGAGATTGGCCATAGGCTCTATTTTATGAGTTTTATTGGGGGCACCTTCACCTCAGTTTACATATTATGAATTCCTGGAAAAATGCTATAAATTAGAGAAAATAAAGTGTGCCCGTCAAATCAAGACATTTCATTTCAACGCATACATTTATACATAAACAAGGTGTCCCGAATATTATATTAAAATATAAAACAGTTACATTTTATAAATAAAATAATGCACTATGTAGTGATCTTGTGAACCTAAAGAAAGTGCTAATAATGATGAAT
>RJWT010001941.1:0-14326 GCA_004365215.1 Cuniculus paca | reverse complement strand
ACAACATTTTAAAAGTTTGCTACTGATAAATTATGTGACAAAGATTTATCAATCAGCCCTTAGAAAACAGGAGTGTTAACTGCAGCATGAATGAATGGCTTACATAACTGGTCTTATAACAAAGAATAATAGAGGCTCAACATAAAAAATTCAAATCGACTGAGTATTTTTTAAAACTTAATAATTAAATGAATAGATAGATAAATTACATGATTGGTATAATCTTGATGAGATAATCTGGGTTTTATTTGAACCTGTTTTATTAGATGTACAAGTTTCTGGGAAAATGCAAACTATGATTTTATAAACCACAAAAATTGATTTGTTGGATTTGGAAGTGGAAATGGATTTCAACAAACATATTGGAAGATCACACTGTATCCTTATAAAGAAGTAATATTACCTGCTACACATTTGAAATGTAGAAACTTTTACAAAAAATTAAGTGATTAATTAGAACAGGCTATATTGATAACAGAATTTTATATATCCATTTTCCCTGGAAGAAATTAAAAATCAATACTCTTCAAATCACTAAAAATTTTTACTAAAAATTTTTTTAATACAAGGTGTGCTAAAAATATGGTGTGTGCTAAAATTAAAAAAACTTACTACAATAAGTGAACGACACATTGCCATTAATCCTTCTTCCTTTGAACATACTTATTCCATTGGTCTTACTTCTGAAGCAGTTCTGTAAGTCACTTATCATGAGTGTCTTAGTTGCTCTGTTGTGGCTGCCTTGATGTTTTGAATCCGTTCAAAATGTTTATCTTTCATGGTCACTTTAACTCTGGGGAAGAGCCAGAAGTCACACACTGCCAGAACTAGTGAATAATGTGGAGGAGGACACAATGCAATGATTTAGGAGCTTGCTTTTCTGTTGGACGGTATGCAGAAGCAGCAGCAGCGTTCATCATATTTAAGTCATACTTCTTGAATATATGAAAGAAGATTTCCAGAGCTGCTTCACAAAGTGGCAAGAATGGTGAGATAAGCATGTCTGAAGCAAGAGGTAGTACTTGGAGGGGAATTAATAGCAATATATCATTTGCTCTAATAAATCAAAAAAGAATTTAAACATTCACTATTTTTCAATCACACCTTTTATATTCAGCATGACTTATGCATTAATGTATTTTACATACATATTAATTCTGCCAGAAAACACAAAAAGCTTTAAAATCCACTGTGCATATATTATACATTAAAGGCAGGTATGTTTTAACAATACTTAATGCTAGTTGCTATTTCTCTTTGACTTGCAAATAAGTCCTTCACTTAAATACAGGACTTAAGCTTGGGCTGACTTAACTATTAAGTTTTACACCTGTCTTTAAGAGCTCAATGACCTTTGATTAACCTGGTCTGACAATATCTTTAATTTACCATAGGCTATAGGCAAGTGCAGGGACTAGTTCTTAAAAAGGCATGATCTAATTCCTTTCATATAATCTAACATGGATGTGAGGGCGATCTGGCTGCGACATCTGTCACCCCATTGATCGCCAGGGTTGATTCGCCTGATCTGGCTGGCTAGGCGGGTGTCCTCTTCCTCCCTCAACAATCCATGTGCCTCCCTCCCGAAGCTGCGCACTCGGTCGAAGAGGATGACCAGCCCCGATAGAGGAGGACCGTTTCTCGGTCAAGGGTATACAAGTAGCTGTGCTTCCCTGTTAGAACCTCCAAACAAGCTCTCAAGGTTCATATAATCTAACATTTTGGTTGTCTCATGCTGTATTTGTTTTTTTTTTGATAAAATTACAGTGCTTGAGCGAATATTATTTGGGAAAAAAAACAGAAGAAAGTGACATTTAACTATCAAATCTGAACTAGGACATTAGGTGCAAAGAAAATAAAATGTGTAATACAGTATGTGGGCAGGTCAAACAGGTTGCCTTCATGAAAGAATGTATACCAGGCTAATGTGCAGTATCTCTTATACAACATTAATCCCAGAAGATAAAGATGATCAACTTCTACAATGTTTTTAGGTAAAAGCTTATACCAAAATATTTAAAAAAATGTTGCATCCTGTGACAACTGAGAAATATATGTATACTTAGATAATTCAACATCCAATTTATATTTTTTGAAAAAAAATAACTTGAAAATGTATTCTTTGATTCTTTTTGATGGAGGAGGGTCATGCCATGTGGAGATTTTCTCTTTTACTTTTTATTAAAAGCATCTCAAACACAGGATACTGTTTGCATCAGAAAGAAAAAAAATACACACACAACAAACATACAACAAAAACCAAAGCTCATGTAATAAATGAAAAATCAAAAAGGAAAAAAGTGTATTAAACAGAGAGTGAGAGGGAATATATAACAGAGGGACAGGTGGTTTTGTTCTCAGGCTAATCTATATTTACCTAAGGGTCACTGCGTTATATTATAGTGCTATAGGGTCAAACTATCCCCTATAACCATATATTTACAGAAAAGTTCATTCGGAATTTCAACTTGGACTATCAAGAAATACATCATTTCCTTGAAGAAAGCCTTAAGAAATTTTCAACTCTCATTTCTCTCATCTGTTGAAGAGCTGCAACTAGAATCTACATAGCACTCCTAGACGAGTCACCCAGCACTTGGAACAAGTGCAATAATGGGTAAATCAGAAGCTGGAAACTAGGGGTTAGGTAAAGGATTAAGAGTCATTCCAAAATCCTGGCATACACACTATTTTTTTCTCAGGTTCCGGCTCCTGGAGTAATTTAATTTATTGTATCCCTCCTTTTCAAGGCAGGAGAGCACAAATTTTGGATTTAAAATTTTTATCTTATTAAATTTTTATACAAGCTTCTTCCTCTTTCCCTTATTCTAAACATTTTCTTCTGCAAAAGTCTTTATTGACAGAAACTGTTTGCAGTAAAGTGATAGAAGGGAAGAGTAGCTAGTCCTACCTCAGAAAAATGTATCAATAGGAAGGTGAGCTTAAGTCAAAACCTGGGCAACTAAAGGCTGCTTGGGGTGTGTGTGTACACATCAAGTACATGAAAAATTATTGGTTTTACAGAGTAGATATGGTACTAATACACTAAAAGCTACCATTTCATAACCTAACCAGAAAAGCCTCACCAAAATACAAACAATACCTAAACTATTATGCATTAGGATTGGTTCCTAATTCAAGGAATTCTTTTAATATCATTAAGGGATTACTGTACATATTAAAAACATTATTTCTCATAAGTTTATGTGCACTAGCTTTCACAATATAAACATTCTAAATCCAAAATTTGTGCTCCCCTGCTTCATCATTTAATTAGCATGGGATGATCTGCAATTAACTTAGAGGGCACAACAAGGAAACTGTGCCAGACTGTGCTTTTCTGAGTTCCAGGAAGTATAAACGAAACAGAAATATAAACACAGGTGCCACAGGAAAGCCCGTGTGAATAAAACAAATTTCAAAAACATATAAAATAATTTAACTGATTACACTGATTCTCAAATGCATTAATAAATTTCCTTAATTGCTAATTTTTTACGCTAATTTTTAATTAATAGTAAAGAAAAAAATTTATGTTTTTCCAGACCTAACCAAGAATTAAACACTCTTCTAAGTCACATACTCTTTTCTAGGTTTTTTTTTTTTTTTTTTTTTTTGGTACTGGGGATTGAACTCATGACCTTGCACTAGCTAGACAGGTGCTGTGCCGCTGAGCAATACCCCTGGCCCTAAAGAACAAAATCTATGTAATGTTAAGGCTATTCTGAGGATTCTGACTAAAGGGTAAGTGAAAAAGATACTATAGCCAAGTACTTCTTATGATTATACTAATGACTAATTCCTCATTATACCAGTTTTTTCAGGAGAATAACATATAAATTATCAACATGTGAAATTAACTGGTCATGTAGATTTATTACAGATAGAAAATGGAGTCAATTCTCTAGTAGGGCTATTATTAATCATCAATGAAATTCAAACATAGCTTATTATTGTTATTTTTTCTTATAAAAGGTATATCAAATATTTTTCACAATAGGAAATGGTAAATTGTATGAAATACTTAAAAGACTTGTATAGAAAAGATAAATGACATTATTACATTGAAGGAAAATTAAGATGTAATGTGGTTTACATCACCTTATGAATCTTGCAGCTAACAACTAGCAATTGATGTATATTTTACAAAAATATGTTCAGACACTAAAAGATCAAATTCTTTTCCTTTTACAATGCATGTTTTTTAAACATAGCAAATAGTATTTTAATTAAATGCTTTTTGCTGTCTGATAGTAAAAGAAAAACAAATGGTAAATTTTCATTCTGTAATGTTAAAGCAAAGTAACCTGTAAGAAAAATGAAAAATTATATTGTTCTTTCACTATTATAAGCACTTTGCAATAATACTACTGTACAAAATAACATTCGTTTTTAATAAAAGCGTATGTACATCAATTTGCATAAAGGTTTACATTACTTTATCAAAACCAAAACTATTTTAGGTTAAAAATTCAAACAAGTACATATAAAAAATAGTATTTTACTACAGTTTGGCAAATACTGCAAAGTTTTCTTCATTAGCTAGAAAACATGAGATTGATTTTATTGCAAGCATATAACTTTTGGCAAAAGGAAGGTATTATAGTTTTCTACAATGCCACTGTGTGCCCCTGTAACCAGCATGATTTTATAGTTTCTTATCAACGTTTAACAATGCAGAAAGAGATTAGCTTACCATTGGTGCTGAATCCACCTGATGTTTGTAAGGGTTTCTTTCTATGCTGATATTCCCTATGGAAAGAAAAAAATTGTGAATACTTGGTTATTGGGCCTAATCATTTTATTTTGAAAATCTTTATGTCAGTGAGACTCATACAGTTTACAAAAAGAAAGCCTTACTCATGTGCAGCATCCTCTCAAGTTGCATCAAGAATATTGTTAGAAGCATCTGGCTAGTTTAGCTAGTTCACCTGACTTAAGGTTAGCTAAGCCAATCTTCTCATTCAAGTGGTGTCCAGCAATAGTTCAAGATGCATCCGTATCTTGCTCTCAGCTCAAAAATTACAGCATTGTCTGGACTTTGCTCTATTTTTTTCATGATAATTTTATTTCTGACTTGAGGTCATCAAATTTTATAAATAAATATAATAAAAGCTACAAAAGAATCACTACTTCCTTATTTTCTCAAAAGAAAAAATTTGTTCGAATTCTTTGATCTGACTTCACACTATGACATATGCTGCTATTTATTCAATTATCATGAAGTGTCTCAAAAGAAAAAAGTTTCCATGATTCCCTCCTTTAGGATGACAACACTGAGTGCTAATCTTGAGAACTATCCTCTTATGTGTGGATTTATCTTTTTGTTTCCAATGTTTTCTATTATATTTTTTTGTAATAAGTGGCCTTTAAGGACATACTCCATTGCATCTAATCTGTAACATACTGGCTCAAAGTCGTGCTCATGTTAAAAGTGAACAGTAGTGTGGGTTTCATTTACTTCTCAATCTCTGTCCATCAGTAAACTAACAAGTGAGTTAGTCTGTTCAAATAACACCAAAGGCATCTCATGGGACTGGTAAAAGCTGAGAATTACAATGTCTATTGATACCAATTAGCAAAATTTCTAATATGAAATGTTAGTTCCTGTCTTTTATAAGTATTTAACTAATTTTTCCTAAAGTACAATAAAGGATTAAATAAGATCAATACAAAACAATTGATTTTTATTATTTTGGAAGAGCATATTAAAATGAACAAAGTACTATAAACATTTTAAAAACTAGTTTTTGTTTCATTAAAAAAATTCTTTCAGAGCCGGATGTGGTGGCACACACCTATAATCCCAGCACTCAAGAGGCTGAGGCAGGAGGATCATTGCAAGTTTGAGACCAGCCTGGGCTACAAAGTGAGCTCAAGGCCAACCTGAACTGCATAGTGAGACCCTGTTTCAAAAAGACAAAAAAAAAAAATTTCTTTCAATGTCTGTCGTTAGCTATCACAGTATGAAGTAATACATTAACTTTGTTCAACTGACTAATATTGACTATCTGCCCATCAAGAGCAAAAGATGAACAAATTATGAATTCTAATTTCAAGAGTCTAGGAAAACAGAAATGACCTTTTTCTAGGAAAAAACCATAGAGCAAATGAGCCAGTTTCATCTCCAGTGTATTAAGTCTTTATAGTAATTCTGATGGAAAGACATTTTTTTTTCCATTAACAGCAGCTTTGCATTACAAATTTAGAAAAGATAAATATAACATACTGGAAAATATTTAAGTAACACATTCTTGTAAGAATTTAATAATGTAAAAGTCTATAGAACAAAGAATGAAATGCCCACTTCCCAGGCCCGCTTCTACAACCCTCCTACTTGCAATCACTGAGTGCAGTCTGGTATGACGCACTTGCTTTCAAATGAGTGTGGTCAGACCACAGGGCTCAGGAACTAGTAGTATCTTACATGTGCATACTCACTATTGTAATCTTAGTGCCATAAAACTGGCCTAAACTAAATATTGATTTTAAAATTCTCATTCAATCAGAAAGTAACTTTAATTGGAAATAAAAAGTAACTGTAGAAACAAAAACAAAGCACTTTCAAAATCTATATCCTTGGCTTATACTACTATAAAGAAAATAAAGTAGTTTCAATTTAAGAATGTGTTGAGAACTAGAATTTTGAAAAGTGGATATAATCTTAAGTTTTAAATTGCGATTGTATTTAGAAGTATTGTTGTCTAAAAAGATAATCATACATGTCTAAGGTTAAACAACAGAAAAGAATAGTAAGTTTAAAGAAAAATGAACCCAAGTAACTTCATATTTTAAGTAAATTTTACTTTAAAAACATCTGTATTTCATTTCACTTTTATTAAACTGTAATGATGAGTGAAAGTTCATAGCAAGTAGCTTTCTATGATGGTTAATTTTATATGTCAACTTGACTAGGTCACTGTATCTAGATACTTGGTTAAACATTATTCTAGATGTTTCTTCGCAGATTTTTTTGGATGGAATTAACAATGTAAACAAGTAGACTTTGAATAAAGTATACTGACCCCACAATGTAAGTGGGTCTTGTCCAAACCATATGAAGGCATTAAAAAAAGATCTGTGATTGTTCCTGAAAGAGGAAATTCTGCCAACAGAGTTTCAGACCAAACTAACTCTTTCCTGCCTACATTAAATTATAAATTACATATTTATATGTTCATTAAATATATTCATTATGCAGAATATAGTTCAAATGTCCATCTTTTCATCATGGATTATTTTAAAATTAGAGTATCTTCAAATGAGCTTAAGAACACAGAACATCTATAGAATCAATAAAAAATGAATATAAATAAGTCAACAAATAATACTGTCCAGTCTGATAATCTCTCCCTTTTAATGCTCAGTTACATTTTAAAGCAATTACTGATATTGTTGTGTTTAAATTTACCATTCTGCTATTTTACTGCATTTTAAAAATTCTTTTCTTTCTTTTTCTCCTGTATTCTTTTGGAATAATAGTATCTTTACTATTCTTTTATCACCCTAGTGGCTTTTCAACTATACCTCTTCATCTTTCTTAATGGCTATATGTGTATGTACATATGTCCATATATCCTCAATTTATTATAGTGTACCTTGAGTTATAGAAATTTCCATGAAAGCAATTTAACCACCTTAAAACAGTATCACTCCAATTGTACTTTTAAGCTACCGCTAGTTTATATTTTACTATGTAACACAATATATTATCAGCATACTTTTAAAAATATCAGTTTTGGAGAATTTAAAAAATTAGTCTGTATTTATCCACATATTTATCCTTTTTAGTGTTATTCTCCCCTGTAGATCCAGGTTTTCATCTGAAATCGTGTCTCTTCAGACTGATGAATCTCGTCACCCCTCTTCTAGTGTAAATCTGCTGGTGATTGCTCTTTACCCAAAAAACTCTCGTGCATTCATTGATTCATTCATTTAAGAAGGATGTTATTGGGTTTTAAGATGTATGGCGATTGTCACTTTTTTTCAGAAAATGGTTTTATTCTATCATTCTGTATGAGAAGGAAGACTTTATTGTTATTCCCCTGAATATAATACATCCTTTTCCCTCTGGTTGCTTTTGAAATTTTCTCTTTATGTCCCCCTCCCCCACCTTTTTTTCAGTTTCATTAAGACGTACCTATGTATGGCTTAGGTATAGTTTCATTTATATACGCTCTTCTTGGGGTCTGCTTAGCTTTTAATGTCTGTAAGTCAACCTCTTTTATTAGAGTTGCAGAACTCCTATCACATTATTTCTGCAAATATTTACCACTTCATTTTCTCTTTCTTCTGAAATTCCAATTACACGTTTAATCCATTTCATATGGATATTTAGATCTGACAATTTCTTCCTCTTAGGCTTCCCCTCTGTGCTTTAATTTGGATAATTCCTATCATTTTGCCCCTGAATTCCATGGTCCTTTCTTCTTGTTTTTTGTTTGTCTTTTTGAGAGTGTCTCAGTATGTAGCCCAGGCTGGTCTTGAACTTGCAAGGATCCTCTTGCCTCAGCCTCCCAAGTGCTGGGATTACAGGTATGTGCCACCACACCTGGCCTCCATGATCCTTTCTTTCAATGAGGCCCTACCTGCCATTTTCATGCCATCCACTATATTCTTCAGGTCTAGAATTTCTGCTAGTTTCTTTTAGGGATGGGCAGTTCCATTTTTCTACTGACATACTCCATCTTTTCATTTACTCTGCTTGTTTCCTCATAAATTATTCAATTTAACAGATATTTTAAAATTTGTGTGTTAATTACAAAAGATCTATACAATTCTTTTTGTTGATTTTTTCACTTGGTTGTGGTGCATTTATTTCTGCTTATTCCACACACCTCATATTTTCTGATTATACGCTGGAACCATTAGACACGTAATCAGAAAAGAAAGAAATAGAAAAGTTTTATTCCCAAAGCTTACCATTTCCTCATTTAGAAAGCTAGGGTGATCTCTTTGTTCAAATCAGTAGTTGGCTCCTGTTGAGCTAGGCTGTTGCAACTTTAGCTAATTTTAGTAAGCTTATTGTTTTAAGTGTTGCAAAGATAAGGTAGATAATTGATAAACTCTAGAGATTATGGGAACGCTGTATCTTTCTCTGCATTTCCCATGTCATGGCTTATGCTGCAGAAGTCCTCTGGGAAAGAACGAACCGGTGAAGACTGACTCATATAGGGACCTTTCAGATTCATTACACCAGCCCATGTGGTTCCTAGAACGTCAGCTCATTTCTGTTTTGTAGTCACTCTGCCTAAAAAGTTTGCTCTTCTCTCCAGTGTTTTTTCACATCCATAAATACCCCCATGTATTAACTTGGCTGCTGAGCTGTGCATGGTGATTCCAGCACTCTGGAGGTAGAAGCATGAGGATTATGAGTTCAGGTCCAGCCCAAGCAAATTTGTGAGAACTTGTCTCAAAATAGGGGAGGAGGGGAAGGCTGAGGCTGGGGATGTAGCTGAGTGTGAAGCCCATGGTTTTACTATACCCAGTACTGCCATCTCTCCCCACCAAGTGGCTCCTGGCCTTTATTCTTTTATGGAGTAGGCCTTGTTTCTCTTTACAATGTACTTTATTAATTTGTTTAGTTATTTATTTTTGTGGTACTAGGGATTAAACCCCAGAGCGTTTGCACTGAACTATATCCCCACCCTTTTTAAAAAAAATTTTAAGACAGGATCTTGCTGAGTCACTGAATTATCAGGCTAAGCTTGAACTAAGGCCTCTTCTGTCTCAAACTCCCAGAATGCTGGGATTAGGGATACACAATAGAATGCTCCCCTAAACTTTACTTTATTTAGACTTCTTTGATGACTTAAAAGTTACAAATAGAGTGATCTTTACCAAACTTGTACACACTAACCAAAGGCAACTCTTGGTCCATTTAAGTTATATTGTCGTCTGTCTGTCTCTCTCTCTCTCTGGATCAATTTCAGTACTTACTTTTTTTCTCCTCTGCCTGTTGATCTTGAATTTGTTTTTAATTTTACCAATGTTTCAATTTTACTATGGGTTACTTTTCCAATTTTAACAGTAATAAACATAATCATTATTTATCCAAAGAAAATGGATGAACCTTCCTTTAACTAAGATCCCAATACTTCTTTGCTCCACACCAAAATTAAACATTCAGAGATTTTACTTCTCTATTCTTCCACATAAGTTAAGTGGATGAAAATGCTTGGGAATTTAAATAAGTGCTAACTATGATTTACAAAACAAAAAGGGACTATATAACAAAGAAGCCCTAATGTTTTACCCTATGTCTAACAGATAAATCTAACGCAGTGGTGGCAAATGTATGGTACGCATATTATTGTATTTTTCTTTTAAGACAAAAGATGTTAAGGTATGAGTTGTTTTTTCTACACTAAACACTCAGTATTTAGGTTTAATTGTTGGCATTTTGCAATAAATAAGTGGGTTTTGGGTTGCAGTTTGTGTGCTTATCTCTAAAGGATTCGCCATCACTTTTGCCTTAATGTCTAAAGTAGTTGTCATTTGGTTACTTTCTAAAACCTTGTATATTCAAATATGTCTTCCTTTGCTGACAGGTGTATGATACTTTGTCTGAACAAGATTGCTGGCTGAGAAATTCATTATTCTGGTTCTCTACCTATGTTATTCTACTACCAGACAGCATTTAGCGTTTTAGGTGAGAAATCCCATACTGATCTGATTTTCTTTCCTATGCGTTAAATAGGTCCCCTTGCCCAGAAGCTCCGGGTATTTTCCCTTTACCTAAGGAGTTCAGAATAAAATCAGTGTTTTATCCCTAAGTGTGTCTTTCTTATTATTATTACTCCTTCTTGGATTTCGATAAGGCTTTTAACCTCAAAATCTTACCGTTCTTCTGTTCAGAGAAAGCTGATCTTCAATTTTTACAGCTCGTCTTATTTTGCCATCACAATTCTACCTTTGTGATAATCCTTCTGTTTAGTCTTTTAGGTGAGCATTTTCTTTTCCATTCTGTCTAATGATTTTAAAATTTGAAATCATGTACTTAGATTTTTTTTCTAGAAATCTACAAAACTAAGGTAAGAGGGCTAGTAAATCCCTGAGAGTTTATGAGGAGAAAGTTTTTCCTGGGATCCAGTGCCAGCGTGTTCAGGCAAAAGGGTAGGGGTGGGGGTGGGAAGGCTTTGTTCCATTTGATGTGGAGCAAAAACCTGCACAGGGAAGTGGACTTCTTCTGAGTGTTTAGTCAGAAAATGAAATTTTCAGACTTCACTGAGGCCTCTTAGCCAGCACAGGTTTAAATTTCCTTGGAATCAGTGTATATTTGTCAGCTTAGTATTTGAAGTATATCGAGGGCCTGGCAAGAGCCTACATTCCTGGAAGACTTGGCTTCCAGGCCCACTCATTGGGAGATGGGTGTAGCTGGCAACTGATGAGGCTTGAAAACCCCACTCCTGTGCCCCATTATAGGGGGACAAATTGGACAGACTTGTTTTCATTATAGTTCAGTCCTCCATCAATACAGCTGGGAATACAACTATGAGCAGACAAAACACAAACAAACTCCCCAAAACCAACCTAATAACTCTAAGGCGTCTCCTCAGTAGAAGATCACAAAATTAAAACTGCTAGCACACAGATGACACTGGGAGAGTTAGAACATCTCAAGTTCAAACAAAAAACAACTATTAAGAATTTTAAGATAGTTAATTAACAAGAAGAACCTTTTAAAGAAAAGAAACTGGTTTTCAGAAAGTAAATTTGAGGTAGGTAATATTTCCAAAGTCACAGAATGAGTGAGAAGCAGTAGCAGGTGTGAAACCCATGAATCTAAGCCACAAACTTCCAGACCCATTTACATGTGTTTGGTCCCTGTGGTTGGGACCTGATTTTATTCATCTTCACATCCATGGTGCCACATACCTGAAACACAGTACGTGCTTAAGAGCTGACACAAATATTAACTGAATGAATGAATGTATCCTCCTATGCCATGTCTATCAGATTCATATGCTGCTATGCAGTATTCAATGTGAGTGTCAATATTTGGAATGCCTGAGTTAATGTTCTGTTTAAAACTTAACTTCTTCCAAAATGTTCCTCAACTTATTAAAAAAAGTGAAATGTATTAATTACAAAATTTTCTAATTATAACATACTAGATAGAAGATTACGGAAGAAATTTTATGCTTCTTGGGAGACACTTTTATTGTCTGGTAAAAAAAATCAGATCATGACGTTTTGGCCCACTGTACCTGACTAATTTGAACAGGAGAATTACATGTTTTTTAGTTTTCCTAAGGTCTACCAATCTCCAATCAGAGAAAACAAAAACAAACAGATTTATTACAAAATAAAAACAGGTAAGAACATACGCAGAAAAACATGTATGCAGCAAAACATATACATAGCAACCTATATACCATTAACAAATGGCTATGGGCTGTCCTGCAAGTCCAAAGCAACAAGCTAGGACCAGGAGAAGCTCGACCTTTCCGCTCTTATGAGCTGTCTGTTTCACACAACACAACTATGCTCTTATGAGAGTTTTGGAAGAATTCATGGATCTCTAAAGGACAGAAAGGGAATTATGCTTTGAATACCTATGGTGATGCAAAAATAAACAAATAAAAATTTATTTATACACAAAAATAATCTTGAACAAATGGAAAGACATTCCTTGTTCTATAACAAGACAATGTAACAGCATAACATTGATCCCCCCACGAAAATATATAAATTGAGTATGATTCAAATAAAAGTTTTTCCTCAGCATTAGAAAAGTTGATTCATATAAAACATGCAAGAACACCTAGAAAAATCTGGAGGGAAGGGATAGCAACCAGTGGAAATAAACACAACTATCAAAACAAAAGATAGTACAAGAAACCAAAGTATAAATAAAGACCAAAATACAAGACGGATGTTAGGAAACAGAGGGCTAGATCTTTTGTAAATGGGAAGAGGACTAAGAGATAGAGAGAAAGGGGAGGGAGAAAAGAAGTCAAAAGATGTATTACATGCACATACCAATTGCCTACTATAAATGTAATCATTAAGTACTACAAACATGTGCTAATGAGAATTTCTAAAAGTTAAAAAATAAAAACAAGAAGCCTCAGTAATGAAAACAATGAAGTATTGGCATATAAGTTGACAGCCAGACAGATTAGTTAAAAAGTTTAGAAAAAGACACAAGAATAGATTTATGTATGACGAAGAAGAAATATTTCTAAGTATCGCATGTTGGAACAACTAGATACTAAAAAAGAAACCGGACCCATACTTCCCAGCATAAACCAGAATAATGCATTCTTAACAGATGAGAAATTTAAATGCTGAAAACGAAGCAGTATCAATCCTAGAAGAAAACATGGGAAATTTCTCTATTGACCTAGGTGAGGACAAATGTTTATATACAAACTTTTTGTACCAAAAGCCAGATGACAAGTACAAGAAAACCACTATTTACAACCTTTATTATTGAGAGATGACAGGTTTCCTTATTAAGCCAAAACATATAAATGTAAGATAAAAGTAACTTTGAATCTGAATGGTAAATATCAATATAAACTCACATATTTTAAAAAGAACTTTATTTCCAAGATAGGAAAAAAGATGTAGAAACAATGACCTGCCACTAGCAATGAGGTTATTGAGTTCCACACTTTAGTTTCTAAATTCCATTATCTGTTAATAGTACCAGGGCTCCTGTAAGAAATAACTACAGCTCTGGGGCAGCACTAGGTGAACCCACAATATTTTTAGCAAGGAAGTGGTTGAAGGTTAAATGTTTCATATAGTCCCTGACTTCAAATTATACTACAAAGCTACTGTGATAAAATCAGCATGGTACTGGCATACAAACTGACCTGAAGATTGATGGAATAGATTAGAAGATACAGCCACAGATACAAACACACTCAGCCACCTCGTCTTCAACGAAGGAGCCAAACACGTTCATTGGAAGAAATACAGCCTCTTATTAATATGTGGTGCTGGAAAAACTGGCCTTCCATATGCCGAAAACTAAAACTAGACCCATGTTTATCACCAAGCACTAAACTAAAGTCAAAATGGATCAAAGATCTAAATATTAAAACAGGAACACTAAATCTGCTGGAAGACAAAGTGGGTAGAAATCTTGAAGACACACAGGTAGGCAGAGAATTCATGAAGAAAAATCAAACTGCACGGGAAATACTTCCCAGAATCAACAACTGGGATCTCATCTTATTAAAAAGTTTTTGCACATTAAAAGAAACCTCCAACAGAGTGAAAAGAAAACCCACGAATTGGGAAAAAAAATCTTACCCAACTGTCCCTCAGACAAAGGACTTCTATCTGGAACATATAAAGAATTAAAAAAAAA
>RJWT010001940.1:0-44033 GCA_004365215.1 Cuniculus paca | reverse complement strand
TACATGAGCTAAAAGACTGGAATACTGACAATTTTTAGCACATCAGTTACCCAAAAATGATGCTTAAGTATTGACAGATTTTTGGAAAAATTTTAAAAAATGGAGAATATCTTTATGATCTTTAGTTAGGAAATATTTTTGAAGATATAATGAAAACATGAACAAGTAAAATTTAAAACAGCTTTGCTTAAAAATAGGTTTTGAAACATGAGGAAGGAACATTCATATTAAAATACTGTAATATTTACTAAAACATACAATTTAATTCTCAAAAGTAACAAATACTTTATAAACAAGGAATAATCAACATTCAATTCAATAATCAACATCCAGTTAACCAATAGGTAAAATTCATGTAATTCTCAGAAAAAGAGAAACAAATGACTAGTAATCATTCAAAAAGTTATTTCACTTTTTGGTCAGAATAAGAAAAAAGACAAGCAAATTAAAACTAGAGAACACTGCAATATAACCGTAAGCAGGTTGACAAAGATCAAATCTGAAAACACCAAATGTGGTGCATGCAATAAGAAGCAATTAGATTTATTTTTTGATTGCTGTGAATCAACTTTAGGCTCTTGCACATAATAGCCAAGGGCTCTACCCCTAAGCTACCATCCCAGTCCAGTGATCTTCTATCTAGGCTGTTGTTGGAAGTATTAAATAAGGTAAGATATTTGCAGAACATTTGCAATTTCATGATATCTAGAAATCTGAAACCACCCATACACACTAATTTAAGAATTGCAGACTTTGATACATCCTAAAGAATCTCCTATGAACAAGCAACATGAATAAGAATGTTTAGGACAAATAGTGGCTGTGGTAGGAAAGTGTCAGATAAATATAATGTTTATTAGTAAGCATATAGATAATAAAATGTGATATATTCTTGTAAAAGTATAATAAATATTGGCAATACATTATATCCTGTATGCCCACATTTATGAACATAATTTGAGAAGAAAAAAGGTAAAATACATAAAAATGTTTTCTATGGTTCTAAAATGTGCAAAAAATACAGTATCACACATGTAAGACATGAACACCAAATCAAGGAACTGGTTATGTTAGAGAGAAAGAAGGATTGACTCTGACTTAATGTACAATTTTCAATTTAGTCCTGATTTATTTCAAATTATAACTCAATATAAGTAAGCATCATTTAGCCTGTAAGATTAAAATTTTACATTCTTTCCTTTTCCTTCTAAGCATTTAAAAACTAGAATAAAGTATTTTAAAATAGGTAAGTTTGAGTTGTTGCTTTATTTTCAGATATAAAATTCTGAACTCACCACAATTTTGTTTACTGTTATTTGTTTTGCTTAAAAACAACAATCTCTCATCTTTTTCCACAGATGTTCAGGAATTAAAATAGTAACTTCATTATAAACAGTATTGAACATTATTAAAATAAAACTACTTCAGCTATGCAGAAAGTAAACAAAATGCCCAATGACTGTAATAATTATAAGATAATAATTGCACATTCTTTGAACCAAATGTAAATTAATGGCATCTTGTTTCAGATTGTATACAATTCAGTATAATTTTTTAAAAATTTATATAAACATCTATGAATCATACAAATATTAATTTGTAAACACTAAGTTTGAAGTGTAACCTCTGAGAAGGAAAACTGGCAAGATATGGATACCAATTAGATACCATTCATCTGATAAGGAAGTTATAGTTGTTCAGCCAAACGTTGTAAGTATAAAGTTGTCTCTTTGAAATCAATAAAAACATCAATAAATGAGATTTATTCCTAATCAGTACCTGAGCAATATGTTGATAAGAAAGTGATCATCCAGTGCTTATGAGAGAAATAGATTTAATGCAAGATTTACAAATGTATAAGAATTTACAAGATTGGCTTACGATGGTCGCCGGTGCAAAAAGATGTGGGAAAGTGTAAAAGGGCTTTCTGTGTGCTGGAGACCAAGGGATCCAGTCGAAGGCCTCGAGTTCACTGCAGTGTCCTGTTCGAGTTCATAACCGGAAGCTTAAGAGTCTGTGCTAGAAGCCAGGAGAGGAGCTCCAAGGTACAGGCGAAGACTGGAGCGCCTCCGAAGAAACAGAAGGGAGCCTGCCGTCTCCCCCCGCTTTTATTCCATTCGGGGGACAAGCCTACTGGTCGGTACCACTCACATGCAGAATGGGTCATCTGTTTTCAGGAAATCCCCTCAGCCACACCCAGAACAATGCTGACCCAGTTCAGTTGGGCATTTTTTTACATTGGCACAGTTGGTTAACTATTACAGATTGCATGTGAATTAGAAAATAATTTACTTTGATTTTTAAAAATTTGTAACATTTTCTTAGATTAGTAGAAAAAAAGATGAGATGTATCCTACAGGATAGCTAAGGAATTTATTTTAAATCAGATTTTAATCCTTAATTCTCAATTTGAAATAATTATGACTTTTATAAATAATCTAATATGTGCTTTTATCTTTTACAATAATATATTTATTACTTTGAGTTTTCTCATGTGACATTTGCAGTATCATATTTTAAAACATCATGTTAATTCAAATATTTTTAGTTATCTTTAAAACTTAGGCCAAATACTATCCTGTAGACTATCCTCTACGGCTAAATTTTACTTAGCATATTACACAGCTTTTATACATGAAAAGCATCTTACTGTGTGGATTATTTTGCAAACTGTTAATTTTGTACAGCTGCTTATTTCCAGCCTCTGTCTCTGACCTTTTCAAAAAACGGTGAGAACTTCAGATTCATTTGATTAGAAAAAAATTTCCATTCTTTTCTGAAATAAAGGAAGCAGTAAAGACAAAATAGAAAAGGAAATTCTATAGTCAACGTAACTAGGAACTACAATTAATATTTAATTGTGAAGAAGCCTCAGTTCCCTATCAGATTAGAGCACGTAAGCATAGCAGGAGATAATGTTGGTGTCTTCACCTCCTGAGCAGAACTGATGGGGTTTCAAATTCCGTGTCACTTTTACAAAGTGGGGGAAATGCAGAGGACAGATAGATGGGGCTCGCACAGAGATTCCTGTGAGATTCACTGATACCGAGGAGCTGTGGAATGCACAGCTGAATATTAAGAAACAGTACCCTTAAAAAAAATTGAGGTAGCAATGTTAGCAATGGGAATGAGGGGAGCTGAGTTTCTAAAAATAATTATTCCAGTTAGCTGAAGAGGATTAAGGTGCAGCACCAGACACACACGCGCGAGCTCACATGCACACAAACACTCGCATGTCTGGCTTACCTTACCATTTTTCACAATGAGCTAAAAAGAATTCTCATGTTTCTGGCCAATACCCACATTGCCTGAGTGATAGTCGAGGGCGCCTGCAGGTAATGGAGGGGTGCTGGGTGTAATTGGGGGAAACCCTTTGTGGTAGATTGATAACTGGTAGTCAACTTGCAACACCAGCTGAACTGAATCAGCGTGGTGCGGGATGTGGATGGCCCACCTGAGGATTGTTGCCAAGATGAAAAGGGAAAACTGGAAAGGAAGAGCAGGAGCAGTTGGGTCTTTGGGGGCTGTTGGTTCTCCTGGAGGAGCTTGTCACGCTGGCTTCCCTGGTGTGAACTCACCTGTTACCTTCCGAGGAGGTCAGGACCTTGTTGCTGAGAATGGCTGCGGTTCACTTTGGGAGAGCCCTGCTCCTTACTTTGAGGTTATATAGACTTTCTAGCTACCACCACTGACGTTGGGGCTTTCCCAGTGCAGATCCATGAAATAGATTTGCATGAGTCATTGTCATGGGCTCTAGGTCTTCAGATGGACTCATGCTGGACATCACTGTGGGATCCAGGGCATCATCTGGATTCCTTGGGTCTTAAGGTGTGGACAAATTTCCTGTACTTCTTGTATTTAACTCTTTGGGTGACTATAATATAATACTATAAATTATGTGTCCTGCATGTAATCATTTTCCTTGTGATCCCTGACTGCAACACCCTTTTTTCCCTAAGAAAGTAGGTACAGAACTATCAGTATTTACTGCATTAAGCAAAACATGGAAATAAACTATATAATGATCAATAATATATTTTGCAATAGAATCTACTGGTATTATTTATTAAGTTAGGTAGCATTATTATTCATGAAGTGGAAATTTTAGGTAACGTAGAGAGGGGACAAACCCATGGCATTTACCTCAGCCTGCAGTAACTGGGGAACACATCGCATAGGCACATGATTAACTAGGTGAATCTAATCAATGCATTTACATTAACTGATCTGTTCCTATTTATGGATATTACTTTCCAGAAATTACCTATTTTGAAACATTTTTAAACGGTCATAAAGCAACACACCCAAAAATACTTCAATTGGACTCTTCAATAAAGAAGAATTCTTGGACTCTTTAATAAAGCAAGATGTTAACAAAAATAAAACAAATCGAATTTTTTTTACTTAAAGAGCAAAGGAATTCAAACTATAGTTTCATAATATATAGAAAATAATAATATTAGCATTATCATTTATAAATTGTGAAATAACAAAGCAGAGCTCAGAGAAATATGCAGGCCAAATATACTTTGTTAATAAAAATGAATTAAATGTATTTATGAAGTGTTTAGTTTCAAAAGTTAGAAACAAATACAAAGTAGACCTGAAAAAATCAAGAGAAACAAGTAAAGACTAAGACAGAAAATAATAGGAAGAAAATGTATTTATTAAGAATAATCCAAAGTCCAAAGGTTATTTCCTCAATAGATAAGAGTTTCAATTGTGCAGGATGAATACAGTCTGGAGATAGTGACTACAGTTAACAATACGTTTCTTTATTTTGTTAGCTATGAGAGATTTTAAATGACCTCCCCCAAACGAAAATAGAAGCTATGTGAAGTCAGAAATTTAGAGATTATGTAGAATGACAATGATAACATTTAAATATATATATATATATATGTATGCATCCTACTGTGCTTCTTAAATATATGTAATTTCAATTTGTGATATGTAAATTGCAGGGTTAGTAAACCCAGAAAATTTTCAGAACAAACTCTACTGGTCCTTTCCTTGAAATCAAATAGTAAGAGACAAAATAAGACAAATAATTGTGAAATTTTTTAAAGATAAAACAAGCCCAAATTCACAGAAAAATATATTCCAGTACCATATATATGAATATATATATATTTAAGAAATATAAACTATAAAGTCAGAAAGAAGTTCAATTTTATTCCAGGAAGACAGATATATCTAAACATTAGGAATCTACTTACACAATATCTCATATTAGCAAATAAAAAAATGGTAATAATAGTAATAAAATCTTCATGAGAGGTGGAAAAGTTACTCAGAAATACACACCACATATTCATTATATAATCACAAATAACAAAACAGACAAACTTTCCTACAGTTACTAACCATGAAAGCCTGCACTCAAGACCACTCTTAATGGGGAACACAGAAGCGTTTCTTTTAAAGTAAGCAAGAAGTCACAGATGGCCACGTTGGTAAAGAGTAGCAACATAAAAGGCAATAAAGACTGCCATGCACAATCAAAGCAAAAGTTAAATGGAAGATTCGAGATGGGAAAATTAAAAATAGAACTATAATTCCTAAGAAAATTTGCTTATTTGAAAGCATTAGAGATAAATCAAACTATGCCTTTCATCCATTTGCTAGTTACAAAGGAAATATGTAAATAAAAAAAAGGTTATAAAATAAGCAATGAAAAAATTTATTCAATAAAATAAATATCTCATTCTGATAGCAACATAAAATAGAAGGTACCTAAAGGTAAATCTTAATAAATAATACGTCAAACTTCCATGAAGAAATTATAAAATCCATATCTAAGGATTAGGATAATATCAAAATTTACAGATTTATTGTGTGTTAGTGGAATTGGAAGTTTTCTATTTAAAAATTCCACTGCAGCTCTAATTTTAAAGTAGCTACTGGGGACAATAGTGAAACATGCTAAGAGTGCGATGTCTCTAAACACCGAGGATATTCTAAAGATTGAAAATGGTACTTCGCCAAAAGTCTAAAGTGACCCTTTAGATAATATGGAGTTTTTTACATTTTGTTTTGTACTTTGGAAACCAAGGACTGAGTGAAGAGTCTTCAGGTTAACCTACAAGTCCAACTCTATTTTTTTTTTTGGAGACAAGGTCTTGCTAAGTTGCTAAGCTGTCCAGGTTGAACTGGAATTTGCAATCTTCCTGCCTCAGCCCCCCAGACAGCATTATGTTGAGATATATATGTTATTATTATATATTATAATATGTTTTCTAATATAATGTATTATATATTAGTAATATATATAAATAATACATATAAATTACATGTATATATATATTTTTTTCAATCTGAGACCAAGTATTTAATTCATGGGTGTTGACTAAAGGACTTAGTGCCCCAAAGGCTCTGCAAAATGTTTTCTGCTGACTTCCAAACCTACAGCTCTCAGTTCAGCTGCCCTCTGGGATCTGATTGCTGAATATTCCTGTATCAGACTGATATCTGCCATGCTGATTTAGCCCCAGCATGCAACTGGAGTGACTGCAATTCTGTTCTCCTGGTTTCCTGTCCTTGTCTGTACAGAGCTTGGAGACCCCAGCTTTCCCATGTGCCCAGGTTACTTGGCAGCTGTGTGCACCCTGTTGCCCACTTGACCAGCGTCCTGTGTAGCTTTGTGATCTGCACCCATGCCAGAGGCTCTGCTTTAGAGAAAAGTGTCACAGAAGACAAGGAAAGAGAGAATTTAACCATTAGATTTGAAGCACAAATTCAAAGAAGACCACTTTAAAGTGAGCAAGGTGTTGGATGGATAGCCTCACTCCACATCCACAAATATTTTTGGAATGCTTTCTATAAATAAGACATTCTCCACCTCTGAAGAGTGGGTCTTCAACAAATACATAATAGACAGGCACCACTGACTTTTTTTGTTTAATGATTTATGCAGATATTTGTTTGCTCACTCTTCCTCCAAACCGAGTGGTGTTCTTATTTATTAAATGATACTTTGCTGCCTGAAAAACCTGTGCACCTACGTACAGAGCTGTGATTGTCTTCGGTCAAAATCCACGAGGAAGAAAACAATACAGCACGGAACGTAAGGATGTGGTACAAAATAAATCCTGAGATGCCCTCCCTCCACATTAAACCTTCTTCTCTGTTGGACTGAAATGTTCAGCGCAGTGAGTTGAGCAAACAGGAAGTGTTGGAATAATACAGGGCAGGAAAAGTTCCAAGAAACCCTTTGAACAACAGGAGCTGCTGAGATTTGCAAACCTTCACCTTGTGGATGGCTGCATCCTAGGAAACTGCTTCTCAGCCACTACTGAACCAGATTCCCCAGGCAGACATGCACACCTTAGTCAACAGGACAATCATAATAACTAAGAATGAACCAAAGGAACTATAAAGAAAAAATAGTAGCGAGTGTGCACTTTCTGAAGATACACTTCCAACTTTTAATAGTTCATTTAGCTGGCCATGGTGGCGCACGCCTGTAATCCCAGCACTCAGGAGGCTGAGGCAGGAGGATTGTTGCAAGTGTGAGACCAGCCTGGGCTACAAAGTGAGCTCAAGTCCAGCCTGAACTGCATAGCAAGACCCTGTCTCAAAAAGACAATAAATAATAAATAAATAAATAAATAAATAAATATGTTAAAAAATAAGGACACTTTTTTTCCATTGGAAATGGGAATTGTATATGTTTGCATATTTGCAGTTGGATCAAATACCAAAGTAAGGATTTTAAACTGAAATCAAATGTAAACTAGAAAATAAAATTTGTGTGCACGTGAGCTTAATCACACACATGACGAGTGCTGCTCTTTACAAAGCAATCAAGAAAATTTAATGTGTGGTAAGGCAGGCTTCTTTCAAATTATTTCAAGCCAATTTTGAACCACTTCAAAAAGAATAGTCATATAGAGATAGGGTTGATTTTCTTGTTTGTGGAGGAGACAAAATTCACTATTGTTAGAATGTCTAAATTTTTTGATCAAGTGATGTTGCTCAGAAATGAATGATTTCAAAACAGTTCGACACTGAATATTTAAGAAAAAGTTAGGTTGATTGACTTTTATTTACATAAATTACTTTGCAAGAATTCTTCATCATCCTCTGGTAGTGCCCTAATGTGTTTCCCCTTCAATAATATATTAATGCCACTGTGTGTAAGAGTTCATTCATCTCAAATGCTTCTGCTCGAAAATTTACAAATGAGCTAATGCCATTACTAATTATTTGTTGGGCTCAGTTTTCCTAACGATGGGAATACAATTTTCGAAGCAGCAAGAAATAAAGCTTCTTAATTTACTCAATTTCTTAATTTACTCTTCTTTCACAGATAACCTGAAATAGTAGTGAGGGGTAAGAATACCCCTCAAAAAGATTTATATATTTTAAGTGGTTCTTACAAATTTATAGTTATTATATTTGCCATGTAATCCTTAGATTTTCATTTATTTAGTTTTGATTTTCTTAAGAAACAAAAAAAGTGAGTGATATTCTCGTTGGACAGAATGTCTATCGTGTATTTTATTCAATTTGTTATGTATGACTTTTCATACATAAGAAATTATGAATATTCAAAAATCTTATGAATAATAAACTTAAAAATCTTCTACTTTGTATCCCAGAAATGAAGAAACAGTGAGCAGTTCCTCAAAGTTTAGCATAGTCTGGTGGAGTTGGCCATTTTGAGACATCAAAATGTTATTAACCTCACTCAATGAGGAGCTTGTGGCTTTCTAGAGTCCTAACTAACAACGATTCCAATCAGATGGAAGGCAAATCAAGGGCAATGGAATTGGTGTATTCAATAGATGATTCGGAGGAAAATTAGCTATGAAAGTTTCATTTGCATTCTTAAAAAAGGTATGTTACCTGAGTAACCTATTACAGAACATTCATTAGTCATGTCAAGGCCGTGAAGAATTATATGAAACTCAGCTTGAGATTCTAAAATGAGTAAAAGTAAAATAATAACGGTTATCTGTGGGAAAAGCTGAGATAAAATTTTGAAATTTTAAAATAAAGGGAAATACAAGCTCCATAGAAAGGAGGTAATTTACATGCTTTAAAGCTTGGAGTCATGCTTTCAGAATATTAAAGAAAAAATACAACTTTTTTTATGAGCAAGATATATTTATTGACAGAAAGAAAGCTTCTGTCCAAGAGAGAGACAGAAGGGGTTCCGAATGGGTTACCCAAAAATACAACATTTTGACATCTCTAGAATGTTAGTGAAAATTGTTAAATAGAATACCCATAAAAATATTCAAATGACAAAATTTTTTTTGGTGTAGCTGCAACAAATCAGCATATACTACCTCACATCTTCACATATTCGTAGTATCCCTACTCCTAAAACTACACTTCAAATTAATTTCCAGGATGCCTCTTCTGGGTGGGAAATCTCCAAGTGACTTCCAGTCATCCATGGAAATCAAGAGCTCCTTTGTTATATGTCAAAAATAGGAATCAATTTGTTTGAAACATAGTGTAGTCCCTACTTTAGCTTTCCAAAACTTATACTGCTTCAGTAATTACAAATTAACTGATCTTTTCCCCTCTGTGAAAAACCAGCCTAAATCCATGGTTTTCTTTAAGGATGACATATGAGAAATGTTCTTCTCTCTTTGGAAGTACATGTTTTAAGCCAATCTTCAGAAAAAGATTTTCATGTAAAAGCCTCCATCCTTTCAAGTATATACTTAATTTTCTCAGTTATTTTCTTCAAATCCAAGCCATAAAAATATTCTTATAAGATACTTTAAATTGAAGCTTCAAAGAGAAACTTAGAAAATAAAAGCTATCCACAAAAGTTTCAAAGGTAAAAAGTTATATTTTAGTTTTCTCTTCCTCTCTCTCTCTGTCTCTCTCTGTCTCTCTTTCTTTCTCTCTGTCTCTCTCTCTCTCTGTCTGTCTCTGTCTCTCTCCAGGAAAATGTATTATTCTCTATTGTAAGTAGGGGTATATCTGTATATTTGTTTCCTTCTGTTGATCAGTAACAATAGATGGAAAACTGTATATTAATTTAAAAAAAAACACTGTATACAGAATTTCATGAGAGAGAATTTACTCTGAGTCCCACAGAACACCAGGTTTTCCGGAGTCTGACATTTCTACCCCAGGGCTGTTTTCAAGCAATTTCCGTGTGGGTGGAATTTGGCCACCAGTTCTAAATACTCCCTTATTTCAAAAGGGATAGGAGTAAATGAAAGGCGTTTTCCCATATAATTAGATGCCAAAGACGAAACCACCAAAATAAAACCCATTCTGACCTCTTTATCTTTATATGTCTGTGGATCATAAAATTAATTCCATTAACACAAACCATGCATTGGGATTGTTTGTTTTTCTATGAGCAACCTAAGTCCTGATATTTTCCTGTATAAAATAGATGAATATTAGCAATATTGGAACTTCACCTTTAATAATATTTGTAGGAAAAAAATTAAAATTCTGTAATCTCTATTAAAAGGAAGTAACATAAGGAAGGTGGGCTAAGAGCCATGTATGAAATATTAACAGAACTTCAAAAATTTTAGATCATAACTGTACAGACATATCAAATGTTTTCCTTAAATAGCAAATTTTCTTCACCTCCAAAGATGAAAGATAAAATTTTCTCTGATACTTGTTTTACAATCTTATTACTTGTTTATTTTAAAGACAAGTTGAGGGTCAGGGATTTAGCCCAGCAGTTCAAGTGCTTGCCTGGTAAGTGCGAGGTCATGAGTTCGATCCCTGGTACCAAAAAAAAAAAAAAAGTTGAAATTTCCTCAGAACCATTATTTCTACTAATATTATAACAAGTATTTGCTCTCCATATTGGTTTTATTATTAAAATATTAAAATACACACACTTGTTCCTATGTAAACACCATGGATTTAAATATTACTCTGGAAATATAAAACCATTAGTTTACTGGCAGGAAAACTGAAGCATAAAGAGATAAAATTCTTTGAACATATATTGAGGTAGCTACTGACAAAGACTGGATATGGTAAATTTCTACTAAAATGTTTCCTTCATTGTTGGATGATAAAATGTGCAATACCAATGAAATTTTTGTATAGTTTGAAAAGTGTTGAGGATAGTTATAATAATTTCCTTTTGCTATATACCTTTTGTGCTTGTTTTGCTTTAGAGTACTTAACCAACGTATTTGAAATAAAAATATACATTTTTTGAGATTAAAAAAATAAGAGAAAAACTGTAGGAAAGGATCAATAGTAAGGAGTCAAGCAAGAATTACATCTCAGCTAGCTTAAAATAAATTTAATTATAAACTGGCTAACAAAGAATGTCTATAAAATTATTTTTTGTTTAACACCTGTGCTCTGCAAGCACCTAAATTTACAGTTTTGCTCTCAATATAGTGCTCCATTATTTTGTTAAGGTTTTACATAATAACAGAAAGTCCTGAAATAAATATTGCTCTGTCTCATTAATTGATTTGATAACCCTGTTTCCTTATACCTAAAAGACATGTCATCTTTCTTAGAATAAAAATTTAAGTGTACCGAATATATTGACCCTTCTTATGAACACAGGCATGACATTAACTGTGTTAATGGGATTGTTCCATGGCATTATCAGAATATTTTTGTAGTAGTGCATTAAGACAGGAGATTACAGAGACTTAAAAATAATAATCAGCAATCAGTGCAGACCCATATTTAGTCTCCCAGGTACAATGTTACGATATCTTCTGAATCCAATTCCTAAAGGGATAGGACACATTAACAGCAATTAAACAACACTCCGTGTTATCTCACCGAAGGGTGAAAATCTATTTTTTGCAATCAACGGCAATTATAGATCCATTATCCCATTTTTCCCCCTGAGGATTGTTCATGATCTTAGACTCCCTTAAACACATGAGCTCACAACACATCAACCTTCAGAGAAGAGCTATTGTAATGTAAAGAAAGCTCAGCCAAGCCCATCATGAAGTAACAACAAATGACATAAAATGGGTTGCCCAGGATACTTAAATAAATATGTAAAATTAATAAAACCATACTGAAAATGCACACTAAAATATATGAGCAAATATGTACTGAATATATTGATATAAATGGCATTTGGGAAGATTTGCAAGAAAAAGCACCAGAATTGACTCTTGATTATCTATGCATAGAAAACATGCAGTGTGCATATCACATGCAAAGCACAATTGGGTGCTGATGTTTTGGGGGCCTACAAGGGAAAAGCAGACCCTTACCTCTCAAGGGATTTAGTGAAGATGGGGTCAGACAGGTAATGATTTCAAGGTCAGAATGATTGATGTTCTATAAGTGGGGCAAACTTTGCTGGGCAGTTACTGTCACTTAAATCACTCCTGACCAGAGTTGCAGTGAATACCTAATAAAAGAAGCAGCATTGACTTTGAATTTTATACATTTGGGGGGATTTTGATGATGTATAGACAAGTTTAATTTATGTCAGTGCATTTTGTGATACAAGTCAGAATGAAGAGGTATCCCTGAGACCTGTGTGGCTCTCTCTGTCAGGGTATCCTGGAAAAGCACTGGGACATTAATCTTAAGAAAGAGACACAGCTAAAGTTCTCAATTATTGAAAGTCCATAGGTGTAAGGCATTAAATAACATAAGAGCCTCTCATTGACAGAGGCCAAAAGTTTGTCCAGTACCTCTGATAAACCATGCTACGTAACACTTCTTGGGATAAATATGTGACTCAAGGCCATTTATTTCATGTCTTAGAACTGATTCTTATTTCTAGGAAATCTTACAACTTTCTTATAAATGAGTGGAATAGGCTTAGTAAGTATTGGCTGGGTCCACATGTGTCAGTCATTTCTGCATTTCCTGGAATGTAATTCCACTAGTTAAAAATTCCCAAAATGGAAAAACAATCCAAAATATCACAGCTGTGCATTTTGTTTTTTACCCAAGAGCTTCCTCACCAGATATTGATTCAGTTGGCTTCTTATCTCTCCCCTGAGTCAGCAGTGATCAACATCATTATATGGAGAGTATAGTTTCCAGCATACCAAAAAAAGAAAAAAGAAAGAAAGAAAGAAAGAAAGAAAGAAAGAAAGAAAGAAAGAAAGAAAGAAAGAAAGAAAGAAAGATGGGCCTGTGACCCTGCTGTTGATGCTACCCTGTACTATCCAGGAAACCATGATGGACCTGTGACCACTGCAGTGAGTCCCTTCTCTGCCCAGGACTGGTGACTGGGAGAAAATCAGTCACATAGTAGGACACTGACAATGAAGCATAAGTGAAACTAGCAAGATTGAAAAGACTGAGATTCGAACCAACAGGAGAAAATGACAAAATGAAAATGCAAAATGCAATCTCAGACTTCCAATCCTCCCAGAACAAGTACAAGAGATATATAAATGGAAGAAATGGGAAGACACACACCTGAAATCTCTGAAAAGATAGCAAGTGAAGTAAAAAAACAAATCAATGAGGTTATAGAGAAAATTAGATCAGAAATAATCTCTCAGGTAGAAAAAGAAATGGCATCCAAAATGAAAGAATTGCTCAACATAGCTAGAGAGGATATAGACAAAAAAATAGAGGCACACAGAAGAAGGATGGAAACCTTGAATGAACAATATAGGAAAGGATTAGAATACATGAAACAGATTCAAATAGATAGCCAGGAAATATAAAATTCCACTAAAACCTGGAAAAACCACTTGAATGAAGCTGAAGATAGACTTTCAGACCTTGAAGAAAGGACTGAGGCTTTTCTTCATGAAAGAAAATATCTCTTAAAAATAGCAGGGGAGCTGGGTGTGGTGGCTCACGCCTGTAATCCCAGCACTCGGGAGGCTGAGACAGGTGGATCGAGTTGTGAGCTCGAGACCAGCCTGGGCTATAAAGTGAGCTCAAGGCCAGCCTAAACAGCATAGTGAGACCCTGTCTAAAAACACCAGGGATGGGGATCTAGCTCAGCAGTCTAAGCGCCTGCCCGGCAAGCGTAAGGTCATGAGTTCAATCCCCGGTGCCGCAAAAAAAAAAAAAAAAAAAAATAGCAGGGGACAATGAAATAATAGTTCAACAACTTCAAGATGAAGCAAAGAAAAATAATATAAATATATAAAATTTATATAAAATATATAAAAATTTGGGTGTTGGTGAAGAAGAAGTCAACACAAATGATATTAAAAAACTATTTGCAGAAGTAATAGCAGAAAATTTTCCAAGAATGGAAACAGAATCTGACATACAGAAAAGCAAAGTATATAGAAACCAAATCGTCAGTGCCAAATTAAATCTGCACCCAGACATATAATAATCAAGATCCCAGACATTCAGCACAAAAACAGAATACCGAAAGCTGTTGGAGAAAAAAAAAAACAGATCACCTATAAAGGAAAACCCATTAGAATCATGACTGACTTCTCAATACAAACCCTCAAATCAAAAAGAGGTTGGAGTGAAATATTTCAAAGCCTGAAAGAAAACAACTTCCAACCTAGATTGATGTACCCTGGGAAACTATCTTTTAAAATTAATGGAGAAATAAGATACTTCCTTGACAAAGAACAACTGAAGGAATCCATGAGCACAAATTGAACACTACAAAGAGTACTGACAGATATTCTAGATAGTGATTAAAAATGCCCACAATTCCAAGAACAACATCAGAAAGAAACTACCAGGCAGGTCAAGTGATTAAATGGAGGGAAAAAAAGGGAATCAATGATATGAAAATGACATGATAAAGATAAGCCAGTATGTATTCATTATAACCATTAACATAAGTGATCTTGATCCACCAATCCAAAAAACAGACAAGCAGAATGAATCAAGAGCCAAGACCCAATGATATGCTGTATACAAGAAAAACACTTAACTCAAAAAGAAACTCGTAGACTGAAAATCAAAGGAAAGAAAACAATACTCCATGCAACAGGAACCCAGAAGAAACCAGGGATAGCTATCCTATTTGCAAGCAATGTGAACTTCAAATCAAAAATGATCAAAAGAGATAAAGAAGGTCACTACATACTTGTTAGAAGAAAAATTCAGGAAGAAAAGATGATCATAAATATACATGCATTAAATATGGAGCCATTCACTATATAAGACAAATATTAATAGTTAAGCAAAATTTAGTTTTAAAAAACACTTCTTTTACACTAAATTTTAAAAAAACATAAGGGGGCTAATTTTGCATATATATTTTGTTTATGCCAAAACATAGGTCAAAACAGAAAGAATACAGGCTAATGACTGATTTGCAACAGACTGACTTAATTGCCCCAGAATTAGATAGGGAGCCCAGGGGCACTCATTGGTCTTGTGGGACCAGTTTGTGGCCCTGGCTGCTCCCTGGATGGATAGGAAGATGCACATTAAGATTCGCATGGTTACAAGGCAGGAGTGTCAAAAGTATCCACAAACTTGCAAATTTATCCCACCCACAACATGGATGATCCAGAAGTGTGTTTCACCAGTATGATCACTTGGCCTCTATTTTCATCCCTTCTGTAGGGTTAGAAGATGTCATGCAACAACTCAAGGTCTTAGTTAACAACACTCAGCAAGCCTTAAATAACATTGCAGCTGGTCTTTCTCTCCTAAATGAAGAAGCAAAATTAATGAGACAGGCCCTCCTCAAAAATGGGATGGCATTAGACGTTCTAACAGCAGCACAGGGGGTTGCTTGTGCAATTGTAAAAACTGAATATAGTGTGTACATTCCGGAGCCTTCTGCTAATATTTCAACAGTTGTTCAAGATATTAGACGTCAAATTAGTGACATGTCAGGCTCTAAAATTTCCTTGACCTTATCCTCCTTATGGGAAGTTATTACTAGCTCCTCTTGGTGGAAATCTTTGTTAGCTATACTTACAATTATCCTGTTGATGCTATTATTTGGCCCATGCATACTTAATTGTTTCTTTGGCTTTGTCTCCTCCAGATTTAAAGCTGTATGCCTACCCACCATGAAAATGCCCGGTGTCTGTTGAGTGCCTCTAGACAGATACTGTGTGTAGTATCCCTGACTGCCAGTCAACAACTATAACCCCCTTCAGCCTGAAGAAGCCAGATCAGTCATCGCACATTTCTTCCTCAAGGCAGTTTTGAGGTACTTCTTCGGAGAGCAGAATTTTATAGGCAGCTGAGTTAATTAGAAATATTATAGGCAGCCAGACAGGGCCAGGCCCTGGAAGGAGCCAGTGCAGAAGACTAGATACCTTGCAACCTTGGAGGGGACAGACACATTTGCTGTGGGCCAGACCTCAAGACAAAGGACAGAACAAATACACCCACACCCTAAGGATAAACATCAGGGATTGATATTCTAAATAGGTACCCATCACCTTGACAAAGCCAGAAGGAGCTACTAACCCAAACCCTTATAGGAAAGGTCCCTATTCTGTATTCACGCTCACTTGCTGCATGACTTGCTTCCTCATTTGATCCAGATTTAATCAATTTTACCTGAGAAATTATACTCATAATCTTATTGATTGACCATAGTTCTGTCCCACCTTGGAGTTCCCATATTTCCCCATCTTGGACCTGCCTCACCTCATGGTTTTGCTCTATAAAAATCCCTAGAATATGCAGAGTCCTTGGACCCCTTCTGCCTCTTTCATATAAGCTTTCTTTCTCTCAGTAAATATATAGTTATGAATCCCAACAATATCCAAGATTTTCTGTTATCTTACTAGATAAAGGGGTTCTTTAAACTGTACATCAAAAGTGTTCCTGAAATTGTTTCCTTTCCTCAGTGTGATGTTTGTGTTATTTTTGCCCAGAAAATTCTATACTATGGTCCAGATTTGCTTCAAATTCAAACTCCATTCAGTGTCTTCACTGCAGAAACCAAACATTACAATAGAGCACATAATTTTTCCAAGTAGCAAGATTTGTCAAAGTTGGCATTTTGCTACTATTGCTACATTTTTCATGATTTTTCACATACATATACTCTTCAATTATTTGTTACTGTTTGAAAAATGTCTTTAATTATTCTAAAGGCAACAAAACGAATAAGGTGTGTTCTCCATGGACATGCTACTCACACACTTTTATTTAACATGAAAGTTAAAACATGTATATAAATTCCTTCAATGTGGACTTCGGCATCCAAAGAAACATGAGAGGCCACGGTAAGGTAAGGAGAGGGTACATCAGAAGACAGTGCAGAACAGAGACTGCCACGTGGCCAGCAAGTTTGAGTTTTACTTTGCATAGTAATAAGAAATGAAGTATTCCACAAGGAAAGTGAAATGGCCAGGCCCAGCCTGAAGGAAAATGAATCTGACAGAGATGGTTATGTTGAATCAGAATGAGCCTGGCTGGAGTGTGGGAGATCATTACCCTGGGTGAATTTAATGAAAATCTAAATTAGCAAAGTGTCAATGCAACTACAGGGGAAGAAACAGACATGTGATATATTTTATAGGTCCACTTGGCTGCACTCAAACACTGGCAAATGACGGGGTAGGAATACTACCTTGCCTCCAGGGACGGGTACCTGCCTCAGGTTCTGTGAGCTGGGCAACAAGGACTTATGGGGTAAAGCACTTTAGGAGGCTGAAGCTCACCTATTTGAGAGCTGCCTGGGCAAGCAGTGACTTCGTGAAAACTTGTCTTAAAATAAACTTTAAAAAATTTAAAGGGACTGGGGAGGCAATCAGTGTGATGGTCGTGAGTTCAATCCCTAGTACCACATACCCACAATAAAAAGAATACTACAGAAAACACAGCAATTTCAAGTAGGACACACAAGAACAAATGTTAGTAAGACATGCATTCAAATCTTTAGAGAGATGCTTGTATTTTCCCTCCAAAATACAGAAAAAAATTTAAAATCTGCGGAGAGATGTGAAACTATGAAATAGCAAACTTCTAAGCGCCATGTGTAGAAAAAAAGTGGGCCAAAGATTCTCTTCCTGTTGTGCATCTGAGAGGCATTAGGGCCATACAAGGAAAATGATAATGGTCTTTACCAGTGGGATGAACTGCTTATTGGGCAGCAAGGAAAAATGGTATTGTCTTTTGAAAGATTTTGAATGGCAGACTCTCAAAACATGTTTACATATTTAGTCAGTTCAAAATACACACTAAGGATTTTATATATGTTGTTATAGGGCAATTAGCAGTAGCCAGGCTGTGCTCCAGGTATTTCTCCTCCAATGTTTGTTTGTTTGTTTGCAACAAGACTGGGGCCATAATATCTTGTTTATGACATTACTAATAATGACAATGGTGAGAATGAATGAAAAAAGGGACAAGAACCAGACTGTGGGTGACAACAGAACTCTGACTCGCAACCCTACAGCAGCCAGCTCAGACGCAGAAATATAGGGATTCAGTCAAAAGCTGTTGGCTTTCTTATTTTTTGCTGTTGTTTTTAAACCAGAATTAATGATGAACCGCTAAACACATTCCCCAAACCAAACATATGTTCCATTTTCTTTTGCCTTCCTCTGGTTTGCCCACATCAGCAACCTCCTAGCAGAGTCCCCCTGAAGCTTTCCTCCCCCAGATCCTGCCATTTTTGTTTTCTTGTTTGGGTTGCTTTCAGTTGTCAAGCTTTTTCCTATGTCTCCTCCAGCCTCTTAATCTCTGCCAAATAGCAGTGATAGTAGCTGTCTTGCTTTAGCCATCTCTGAATAATTAGCTTCTGTTTTTCTAATACTGAGTTTTGGTTATTTCCAGAGTTTTCCTGGGAGCCCATCAAGGAACAGCCTGTATTTCCCTCTGCTGGAAACCCCCACTCTTTAAGGGAGTGCAGGACCCATGGAAGGGCCCTGCGCCTTGGCGAGTCTGTTGCCCTGGAAAACCAGCACAGATCTGCAGGCAGATCACTCTGCTCTGGTTCTGCGAGTGTGCTCAGCTCAGTGCCCAGGTGTCGTTACTCACCTGTTTGTTGTGTGTTAACCTTTGGTAGAACCAGGTCATTCCTTTTCATCCCCTTCTGCTCTTCGTTGGGGTTTCTGTTTTGTGTGGTACTGTCTAAAATTGTTATTTTTCATAGAAGAGAAGCCACACAACGGAGTGTATAGCCCCTGTCCACTGGTACCAGAGTTGGCTTCAGAACATCACTGAGTTTTAATTCTCACCAAGATTGGCAACCATCCAAATATTCCTGCTCATTGCCAATGATATGGATTAAATTCTCTTTCCACCTCAAATGTTTTGTCCTAAAATAGTGGCTATGTTCTAGAGAATATGTTCTCACTTGTTTTCTACCTATAAGGAAAGCAGAATTCATCAAGTGTACCGCTGGAGGCAGAAAATCATAAAGTTCTCAACCAAGGACACAGCTGCACAAAATCGCATCTGACCAAGCATTCCCATCTCTTCCAGGGTCATCTGTCTAATCTCTTTCCCCCTCCATACTTACATGCACTCTCATTATGATCCCTAATTTTTGTATCTATTTTAAATCATGTTGAAAGAATTTTACAACAGAAATCAAACCCAGAGACAAAATAAAACTAATGACTTACAGATCAAACAGTAAGATGTCCCACTTTCCAACTGATCATCTACAAACTGGGAAACTTGTAGGTGTGACAGAAGGAGCACTGAGGTAGAATTCATTTCAACTTAGGAAAGAAAAACAAAGACAAAGGAAAATAACGCTAGTTATATGAAAAAAAGTACTTCAAGAAAGAAAAACATGTCCAAATATTGTGTCTTACCCTTAAATAGTGAGAATGATATTACTGTAAACATGGTCAATATTATCAGTTGCTGTGGACATGGGTGCAACTCTATCTACACTAAACCCTGCCTCTTCCTCACAGTAAATGCTCCCCATAACCAGGAGTTGCATCAAATAATACACAGATTCCTCCTACCTCTCACCCTTAACTCTAATACTTAGGCCCTTATCCTTTACTGAACTCTATTGCTTCATGCTAATAACACCCATGAAGATTTGATAGGAAGATACTTATGGTATGGATGAAATTTTTTTATTACATGCACAGAAGCAGGTCCAGATATTTCTTGGATTTCCAGAGGTCTCTTCTATTCAGGACCAAGTTGTGGGTTATACATGCATATACCTTTGCCATCACCATTATATTTGAGGCATATGCCTTATAGGGATCTTCACAATGCCTTTAGGATGTAGTCCTCTAACTGGGATGTAATTGTTCCAAACCACAGAACTAAGGGTGCTAAAACTTTTCAAGTAGCCAACTCCAGAGCATGATACATATAGGTGGAGGACTTACTTTTGTAGTAGGATGAATTTGGTAAGGCTTTGGAGACAAAAGACCTCCTAGTTAGCTGGAAATCCAAATTAAAAATGGATTGTAGTTGTTATAGTTGACACATTGTGTCAACTTGTGCAGTTTAGAAATTTAACTGAGAGACTCATCAGGGAGCCAGGGCTCTTACTTTGTAAATATCCTCATCCTGTGCAAAGGAGGGCAAGGACTTTTAGTGAGTGTTACACCCACCCTGAAAGGGGGTGGTGGAGGCCTGTGTACAACATAAGGAATGGAGAAGAGGCTTGAGTTTGCTGTTTTTTGCTCTGGCTGCTGCCTTGAAGTGCTTCCCCTGTGCCATGCCACCCTGCCTTGGAGCCAGCTGATTATGGACTGAAATCTCCAAAAACTGTAAGCTAAATAAACCTTTCCTTGCTTCACTTTGGGTGTCAGGTGTTTTGTCCCAGCAAAGAGAGAAAAGTGACCAAGACAGTAGTTAATAAACATTTATGTATTCTTATTGCCTGGAGAAATAGCCATTGAGATTTAGACCCATGCAAAAAGAGTAATATGGAGATAAAAAGAAATTATGCAGAGTATCATCATATCATATAAGTACCTTTACCAAGGCTATGAACTTATCTAAACCTTTAAATCTCTCTGGGGATTCTAACAGGTCATTGCAACATTCCAATTGTTTAGTCTCTGATTTTGTAAAGGAAAAGTTGAAAGTATTTGGTTGTACCCTTGACTCAGGCAATCTCTAACACTCTTCAGCCTCACTGTTGCACCAGATTTCAAGAGGATAGCAGATAAATTTATTCATAAAAACTAGTCTTCTGGTACAAATTTGTTACCACCTTTATGAGGAGCATTTGTGAAGAGAAGCATTTGTGAAGAGACTTTAGAAAGAGTGATGAGGTCTTTTTGATGGCATGTATTACCTATCAGTTATAAACGTGATATATTTCCAGGTCCCTTTGAACATCTTCAGCTGGATATTTATCCAGGTTCCATTCTACATGGAAACTGAATATCCTCTAGTTACCCTAAAGCAATTTCAGAATATATTTTGGCGTGTACCTTCTGAAGAGCTACACCAATTACAATTGGTAAGAAGTTGCTTGACTTGCTTTCCAACCCGAAGCATGCCTGCTTGAAGGTCAAGTGACCAAAGAATATCTTTTAAGACAATAATTTCAAAACAGCTTTTAAAATCATTATCATTTCCTCAAGAGGGAGACTACTCTTACCATCTACAATCTTCTAGACAGGCTGAAAGAACTAATGGCATTCATAATTACAATCAGCCAGGTTTTCAGACATCCTTGAGCTCTCTTGTCCAAAAAAGATTTCCACTGTTTTTCATGCTTACATGATTCACTTAACTGAATTCACATCAGTTGTCCTTCTGTGAATAGGTGAATGAAGAGCCAAACTTTTAGAAGTCTCCCTTCCAATCCTAGCCTCCTTCCTGCTTGTCTTAGTTACTTTTCTCTTGTTGTTGAGACAAAATACCTGATGCCCAACATGAAGGAAGGAAAGGTTTATTTCTTACGGTTTTTGGTGGATTCAGTCCATACTTAGCTGGCTCCAAGGCAGAGTGCCATGGCTGAGGGGCAGCCGTTCATGGTAGCCTGCAAGCAACAAAAGTGAAAGGGGAAAAAGGTGGAAAAAACCACGTCTTTTTCCCTCCCTTATATTGTATGCTGGCTCTGCCCCTGGGCAGGTGCAGCACTCACACTGTCAATCCCAGCGCTAGACAATGGACCAATCACGAACACTAGACTCAGTCAATTCCATGACTGCATGAGATTTGAGGGGCCACCTAGACACAAACCATAACACTGCTGAACACCAACGTGATAAAATATTGCAAAGGGTTTATCCCTCATGCCCACCTATCACCTACAATTTAAAGTCACCTTCCCATAATCATTTTCTATACAGATGCCTCATAATCTTCAAGAATTTCCTATTGATGAGAGATGCCAAAGAAATTCCTCTTGAACTTTACTGAATGAGCCATTAAACCCTTTAAATGGATATTATTCAGCTTCCACTCTCCCTTGGGTTTGAACATGTTTTAGCTATTGTCCCTTATTGGCACTGTTAACAACAATCACATCAGTGAAATTCCTGAGAGGCAATTATTAGGTACCTGTTTTACAACTGAAGAATCAATTCAGAATTCAGCATAGTGTAAAGGCTCTTCCAATAGAGAGCACACACCAAGCATTCCCAGAGATGCTTAGAAGCTGTTGATCTTCAGGAGTAACTGATCCAAAACCTTTCAAGCAAACCGATGACTTCTACAAAAAAAGACCACGATTCTTCTGTATTTCCTACTTTTTTATTTAAAATCATATTTTTCATTTTCTATAGAACTTTGTTGCATCCACTGACAAAAGCCCTTTGCCTCTCTTGTTCCTTATATCTCTTTTCTCCTTTTTCAATTATTAGGCCAGTCATCCTTATTCTATCACCACTCTTAGATTATCCCAGACAGTGCCCATTGCCCTCATTCTGACAGTCTGTAGGATGAGCCATCTATCACCAGATCCTGGTGATAAAATCGCCTCTGAGAAATTCTTGTCTCATCAAAGGAGACAAGCTGATGACATTTTTATTTGCACTTTCTTGAGGAAATACAATAAGCAAAAAATCTATAACAAGAAAAAACAATTTTACAATATATTTGTTAGACTCTGGGTAATTCTAAATATGTAATCTCCATGAGTCAAGGAGTTAATCACTTCCCACTAAGAAGAAGCTAAAGGAAATTCCCATGTACATTCCCAGATAATGGACTGGTCTGAGCTCATGTGATGAACACCTCCTTCTGCCTTGGATCAACAAGAACCTCCAGCTGGTACTGCTTCCTTTGTGTCCATGACACTATGTTTCTCATCCTTAAATCTTATGCACTTTGGATGGAGTTCTGATGGTTCTTTTGTGCATAGATACATTAATTCCAAAAATATCCAATTCTAGAAACTGTAGCTCACAATGTGAGGTCCAAAACAAGACCCCTTTGCCTGCTAAGGTGTTTTACCTGAGAGAAATGCTGGCTTATTTATTTCACAGTCAGGTCAATGTTCTCAGTGGTAGTGTCACACAGAAGGGAGAGACAGAAAGAATCTTGTGGTCCACACGGTCAGACGTTACAATGATGACAGCTAAGCCCTCTGTAGAATAATCTGTTTTAACGAGTTAATGGAAGTCATGATGAGCAATTACATCACTCTGACCTCCCTGTTGATGAATCACAGTGGTGTCTGTGCTGTAGCCAATATTTTGATACATTTGGATAAATGAAACTGACAAGCTACATGTCACCTTAAGGAAAATACTGTTTGGCTCTCTAAAGTTGATCTTCATCATCGATGAGCTCGTTTCCTTGATTTAGACTGAAAAATGGAGATCACTGCTTCCAAAGCATCCCACAGTGCACAGCATTTGTTCGTAACTTTAGTATACGGCTGTGCTGTTGATTAATACTTTCTAACCCAGGAATGCAGCTCTCCCGTGCAGTTGCTCTCTGCAGATGATCATCATGATGACACAGCAACGAAAAGACCAACAAGTCTTTCACAAGTTTGTCAAAACACAGATTCACCGTCCCCAAGCCGTAAAGATCTAGATGTTTAACTTTCCCTGAAATAGTCATCTTCTCACAAGCAAGATTGTTTGACTTGCAGCTTCTGCTTTAAGAAGCCAAACCACAATCTCTGAAGCAATCAGCCCAGAACAGTCAGAGTTTCTTCAGTAACTGCCAGCTTCCCTAATTTTGTCTCTGTTTGTAGCTCAAGCCCAATCACTTCTGGCCAGCTTACCACCAGGCTCACCATACCCACAGCCTCCAATCAGAGCATCCCTGAAGCTTTCCCTTGTTTTTCATCATTCATCTCTCCTTCTCCCCTGCCTGACTTTGAGTCTCCACCAAATGAAGAGTTTGCATTATGGGCCCAGACATGACTTCACATGTCTTCTGAAAAGTGGGTGCCAAGGTGAGATTAAACATGTAAGAGATTTATTTGGAGATATATGTAGGAAAATGAGGAGAGAGTTAGACAAGGCTGAGAAAGGTCTAAGACAGTAATACTGATTTGTGACAGTTATGTTAACTTTCAATTTGAATGAACTAAGAGACCCCTAGAGAGGTAATTTTGCTGTGAAAGTACTACATTCATCAGTGGTTTAACCCAGTGCTGTTCAGACCTGAATGTGCCATTAGGAGGTAGAGCCCCATTGGTGGGGGGGTCACTGGGGTGTGCATTTGGTGGGCTTGTCTGTCTCTGGTGCTCCACCACCATGCTGTGCATCCTGGGCACAGGAAGCAAGCAACTTTGCTCTATCACAGCCTTCCAGCATGATGCTCCATGGCTGATGCAGCTAATCTGAAACTGTGAGCCAAATTCACTTGTTCCTCTCTTGAATTGTCATGCCGGGTATTTCTTTTTAAACGGCAATAGGATAGTGATTAATACTGTGGTCTGGCTACTGTAGATGAGAGAGAAGAAAGAGAAGAAGAGAGGAAGAGACAAAGGAAAGGAGATTGGAAAGAAAGGGGGAAGGAGGGAGGGAATTAGAATCCAGTGAAGTTCTTATTTCCACAAAATGAAGAGGAATCCTTAGGTCTTGCAGAATTCCGCCTTTGTTAAAACGCCTCCAAGCTCAGACATTGACCAGGTACAGTGCACCTATGAGAAATTTACCCTCAAGTAAATACATACTAGGTATCAAGGTGTGGCTTGGGCCTTTGGCCGAACATATTCCAGAAAGTAGGAGGCCAAAGAGGTATATAATGGCTTTGTCCCCACAAATCCATATGTTCAAAGTCCCTACACCTGGTCATTCAGCATGCGACCATACTTGGAGTTAAATTGCTTAAGGAGATGAATGGCTTAGGACTCAGTCATTAAACTGAAACCTTAATCCAACAAGACAAATGTCCTTAGAGACAAGGAAGAGACACCAGAGAATTATGCACACAAAAGGCAAACCGTGTGAGCGTATAGCATAAAGGTGATCTTTTGTAAGATAAGGAGAAAGACTTCCAAAAAAACTACCACCAATTTAACCTTGGACTTTCACCTCCCAGAACAGTAAGACATACCTGACTTATGGTCACAGTTTGGGTACAAAATGTCCCTAAAACGCTGTGTGTTTAAACGCTCAGGGCCCAGCTTCTAGTGCTTTGGGGAGGTAGTGCAGTCTATAAAGGACGCGGTCCGTGTAGAGGAAGTAGGGTCACTGGAGCATGTTCTTGGAGGGCTACTGGAGATTCTGCCCTTTTCTCCATCTCTCTCTTTTTCTTCGCCTCAGAGCTGCTCTTTCCTCTACAATGCATGCCAGCAGGAGAGTTTGCCTAGAATAGGCCAAAAGCAAAAAAGCCAACTAACCAGGGACTGAAACTGCCAAGACCATATGCCAAAGTGAACCTTCTGCCTCTGTGAATTGTTTATCACAGATGTTTTGTCACAGTGAAAGTTAATCTGTAACTGCTGCTTAAATCCACCTCGTCAATAGTATTTGCTATGGCAAACCTAGCAAACTAAAACAAGGTACATGTTATGGTTTGTGTCTAGATGTCCCCCAAAAGTATAATGCGATCATAGGGTTTTCTTGGAGGTGGCTGAATCTAGAGTATGTGATTGATTCATACTGCAATGCCGGGATTAAGGTTCTGGGATTCAGAGTTGGTGACTGCTGGATCAATCCATTGATTGGATTAGCACCACCCCAAGTCCAGTAGACTGGATAAAATATAAGGGACACACAGGGGTTTGTCTTGCTCCTCTCTTACTGCTTTTGCTGTCTTCTGCTGCCATAAACAGTTGCTTCTCTACCATGTGCCACCCTTCCTTGGAGCCAGCCGACTATGGACTGAAACCTCTGCAAACTGTGAGCTAAATAAACCTTTCCTCCCTTAACATGTGGGTGTTGGATATTTTGTCTCAGCAATAAGGAAAGTAACTAATAAAGTGTATTTTCGGGATTTCCATAAACACTACATTGATACATGTCTATATTTATTTCATCCCATTGAACACTTTGGGGTAGATGCTATTATTATCCTTATTCTCTGAGGTGAACAGTTTAAATTTGTCCACATTCAGGCTGCTAGTAAGTGCTGTAAGAGATGAAGTTAAGATTTGCATCCAGATAATCTCAGTTCAGTGTTCTCCTAAGCACAAGGTGTTATTCTTACTGGACATTGGAAATCTACATTACAACATTTTCCCTCTAAAGTTTATGCTTCTGTATAACTAAAAGTATCTCTCAATTTGCTTCAGTGACTTCTCTTCAGAAGAATTTATGTTAAAAATAACAAATGAATGATTCACTTTTCCAAATATTTTTAACTTTTTTGCAATGTGAAAAAAACTGCACTTTTGAAAGCATTGGATTTAGCAATCCAGTTGGGTTTTTCATGCTAATCCACGTTTCCATGTGCTACCAGAAAAGTCTACATTTTGTTCTGATTCTTTACATTATTATATTATGTATGTCACAGTAGATTCTTTGCTTCAATAATGTTTCTTCTATTAGGAGATAAAGCTGCTGGTGGTTTTACCTCCATGTACTTCTTCAAAATTTCTTCTAATCATTCATCCTGGATAGTCATAAGATAGTATAGCAAAAAGAGGATGGAATTACAGTATAGGATACCAAGCAAGGTTCTCTGATTAATTACCTCCAAGTCTCAAGGCAAATAATTTCTTTCTCGAGGTTCTGTTTTTTATTTTCTCCATCTATAAAATGAGGAACTACAGATAAATGGATCAAAAGACAATACAGGAGATAAGCCTGAACCAAGAAAATCACCAGTCTCATCCCACACAGGTAGCAATTCTCTTACCAATTTCATTTCATGGGCAAGCTGCACCATTCTCACTACGGACCCATAATTCAGCTTTCACAACTTGCCCAGCCATCTTGATATTCTGAAGCTGCACATCAAGCAGGATGGCTTCAATTAGCACAGCAACCTCTGAGAAAGGAACAATCACCTTCTCGCGTGTGTATCCCCTAAGTACATATCAAAATTAAGCACAAGATAGATGTATTTCTATGAAATAAATATGCATAATGTTGTAAAACCATAGTATTTTTACTAGTAAGTTAACTTCAAATGTGGGCTTATAACATGATTTTCATGTAGATATTGAAATTTTATTTACCTAAATAAGTTTATGGCTTCATAGTTATGCAGTAGGGATTATATAAATACAAATTTTTGCTATTGTTCACTGGTTTAAAAGATTTTAATAATCTCTTTGGAAGATAGTCTGTCACTTTGTGCTCATTTCAGTCACTGTGACTTTTGTCCATATATATTGGAACCATAAAACTGAATAAAAGCTGAATTAATTTTGTGTGAAAAAAAAATCCACTTAAAAATTGCCATAGTTATACAATCCTTGGTTTAGTGTCCATGTCAGTAACAAAAGCCTGTGTCAAATATTTCTTTCCCTTTTAGTAATCACATTTGCTATAGAAGTGAGAGCAAAAATACAATAATAACTCATTTACAATTTGTTGAAGTATTCCTTGTGATTATGTTGCTTTTTGTGGTAATTACACTAATAAAAACAAAGCTGAAATTCAGCAGCTTTTCTTTTACTGGTTGGATTCTTTTTGTCTTACTGCAAGGCATATTTAAAACAATTATTAAAATAGTCCCCTCACATATTTTTTAAAGCTACTAAATGTATTCTAACTTAGTTTTCATTTTATACCAACGTCGGGTCCAAATGGACAAAACTTAATCGTTTTCCACAGAATTCTGACAATCTTGAAATTCTTATTCCCAATTCAATTTATTAAAAAAGGATAGAGAAGCCAATGAACACACGGGCCTCAGGCAGTCAGGACTTCCACAAAGATGATGATGATAAATTGTTTTTTGAAAATAATTTAAAAAGACCTTAGTATGGAGTGCTGTCCAAAGCAATTTTCATAAACAAATTCTCATTGAATCCTCATAGAATGATGTTATGTGGTAGATACTATTACTTTCTTGCTTGAAAACACAAAGAAACTGAGGTACAGGTAGTATTCCTGGTCACAAAACTGGCTTACAAGTAAGCACCCAGTTTTCAACTTGTGTCACACAGCTGAGGGTGACAATATAATTACTATGAAGAACATTTATCTGTACTATTTTATTTGAGCATCACAAAAACCATATAAATTAGGTGAGACATCATAAAAATTTGGAAAATTAGATTCAGTTTGAATAAGTTTGTATTATTACTTTGTATTAATACCCACAAGTATTAAGAACCCCAATAGAACTCAAATACCTGTCATCATCATAAGTTAGTCCATTTCGGTTTATTCAGGTTTAAAAGACAATATTCATTCTATATGATGTTATTCTAAGTAGGATTGTCTTCAACATTTCCCTTTCAACTACTTCTTCATCATGGTAACAACTGATATGTTATTTTTATCTTTTATCTTGAATTTTTATTTAATTCATCTGATACTTTTCACAGATTGGGTGGAGACATTAAGGTATTCTAAATATAAAGTCATGTCCTGCACAATTAGATGGTTTAGAAGCTCCAATACTATATTGAATAAAGGCTAGAGTAGGCATCTGTATGGTTTCTGATTTAAAAGAATTTTTCAGTTTTTTAACACCAGGTATGAGGTTAGTTGTAGGTTTATCATATAGAGGGCTTATTATGTTTCAATTAATGGTTATATATTTAGTTTGTTGAAAGTTCTTATGAAAAGATCATATTGAATGTTATGCAGTACTTTATCTAGATCTATGGAAGTGATCAAATTATTTTTATCCTTTATTCCTTAATGAGTGTTATATTAATTTATTTGTGTATGCAAAACTACCCAGGAATAAAACCTTGATCCTGGTACATGATACTTTTCATGATCTCTTCATTTGTTAGTATTTTGTTGAGGATTTTTTGCATCAATATTCATCAATTTTAAGTTTGTCTGCAAAAGTTTTTTTCTTATCTCAGTTTCATGTTTGAAGAATAATTTTGTTATGTATTCTTTTTGTCAACTCATTTTTTTCTACCATTATTTTGAATATTCTGTCCTACTCAGTCTTTTTGATGAGAAATCTGACACTCTTTGGGGCCTACTTTGTCTATGATAAATTACTTTTTTCTTACTACTTTCAAAATTCTCCCTTTGTTTTTGAAATTTCAGTTTAACTAGAATACGTCTTTGTGCACATTTCTTTGGGTTCATAACTTTGGGATCCTTTTTGCTTCACAAATTAAAATGTTAATTTTCCTTCTGAAACACAAATAGTGTGGGGCCATTATTTCCTTAAATGTGCTTCCTTTCCTCTTTCCAGTCTTTTTCAGTATGCTGTAGGGTGTGTATCAGTTCACATGATGGAGTTTCATTTGTTCCTTAAGTGTTCACTCTTTCTTTTCTACTTTTTTTTCTTTTTTCTCCTCTGAATACACAATTTCAACTAATCTGTTTTGGGTTTTCTGATTTTTCTGCCCGATGAAGTCTTCTATTGAAGCTCTTTATTGATTTTTTGACTCAGTTAATATATTCTTTGGCTCCAGAATTTGTTTGACTCATCAGTATATTTTCTATCCCTTTGTTGATATTCTCATTTTGTTCGTGTGTTGTTTTCTTGATTTTGTTTAACTCACTGGATTTCCAGACGTTTTTATTAAACCCTTTGTCAGACTGTTCTTCAGGGTCAGTTACTGTAGATTCATTTTGTTCTTTGATTATTTTATTGCTTCCTAATTATTCATGTTCCTTGTATCTTTGCATCTGTGCGTTTGAAGAGATAGCTACCTTCCCCAGTCTTTAAAAATTGATTTTGCCTTGGGGCAAATTTTCACTGGTCAGCCTCAGTAGAGATTCAGGCAGCCTCTCCACTTTTTCTGTGGATGGGTATCCTTTGAAATAGTGCATTTAAATTCCTAAACATCGAGCTTTATTTGGTGTGTGTTTGGGGTTGTGCTTTGGATTTTGTTTTCCCGCGACCCACGATTTCTTGCTTGCTCTGCAATTTCAGAGATGTGCATAGGCTAGGACACTGGAGGCACACTACTTCTAACCTTCATGCCCTGTAGAGAAGCTTCCTTCCTTTCTTACAAAGTCAGTTATGTGCTAGAAACTACCTCCCCCCTTTCCTTTGTTCTTAGCTGATGCCACCAAATTATTTCAGTGCCTTCAGTGCTGCATGTTTTAATGGAGAAACTCCCTCTGTGGGAAGCGCACTGAAACGCTGCCATGGAAAGTGTAATCTCTCCTTCTTTCTTCCCTGGGGAAGAGGTCTCAGGTCTTGTGCCTTCTATTAGTGACACAGAGCCTTAGCAGCAGCAGGCTCCGAACCCATCTTCTTTTTTTTTTTAACCAGGGATCGAACTCATGACCTCGTGCCTGCCAGTCAGGAGCCTGTGCTGCTGAGCTAAATCCCTGGCCCCCACTTTCTTGTTCTTCAGTGTCTCCAGGCCTCTGAATCCTCCAAGTTGTGTCAGTCGCATCAGTGCCTTACATGAAGTGACAGTATCTGCCCTTAGACAGTGGAAGGAAAGGCCAGGCACACTCCACTCTGTTTCCCCAAATACAGGAGAGAAATCATGGGTGGAGGCTTTCTCTCTTGGTCCTGCATCATGTAATTTGGAGGAGGACCTGATACTGGTAATGTAAAAGTTTTATTACCTGGTGTAGTGCAGCCGTTCTTGCCATTGTGTTCACTTGAGTACAGTAATTTCTTAGCTGGATTCTGGCCTTCTTATGAAGATATAGAAACTGATGGTATTCGGTCCATAGAGAGTTGTTAGCTTAATGTTTCCTCGGAACGATAAAAGTAAGGACTTTTTATCTACCCTCTTACTGAAGGTGGTTTCTCTGTTGTGTTTAAGTTAGCTTCCTCTTTCCTGTGATGTACTGCTAACTCCTGCCCTTATTTCACCATCTATCTTAACTCTATTTTCCTGGACACCCAGCTCATATTCTTCTAGATACTGTTATGCAATATTGTAATGGAATTTATAAATTCTAACTATGAAAAAGTTATACTTGTAAAAAATAGACTGAATACTCTTTCATACGTTTTCAATTCCTTTGTTATGTTACCCACCCTCAAAAGGAATCTGTTTTAATCAGGTCAGGCCACTGAAACAAAATACCATTAGGTGGGTGGCTTAAAAGCACAAATTTATTTTCTCACAATTTTGGATAGTAGAACTCCAGGATCAAGTTCTAGGGGTGTCAGCTCCAGGTCAGGACTCTTCCTGGCTTGCAAATGGCTACCTTTTTATGTATCTTCACATGGCCTTATTTTTTTTTTTTCCGTACATGAGTATGGGGCAGACATTTTATGAATCCCATCAGATTATATTCTGCCTTATTATCTCACTTGGCATTAGTTTCACTCTCAAAAGACCTTCCTCCAAATACTATCACATTGAGATTTAAAGTTTCAAAGCATGAATATTTCAGTGCGTAACAAAATGCAAGAATTTGGTTGGGGTAATCATACGTGATTTGAGTTGTGATTTCTGAACTTTATTGATCATGTAACATCACGGTACACACAGTAGCCATCTGCAAATTTCAAATAGATGCTGGGTATCTAATTAACAATGTTTCCATGCATGCGGATATATTAATATTCATCAACCAATATTGGCATTTCCTAATATTGTGTTCAAATTTTTAAAATAAGTATTTGATTCATATTTTAATTATAATAAAATAAACTGAATTATTACAGATCATATGATAAAATTGGAAAAATCTTTTTTCCTACTTTGTGTTGCAGATCAGATACAATTGAGGTTTAAGAAGAAAAATCTTTGTATGGCTAATATTAATAATGAATATTAAAAATAGTAAAGTCTTATTAGCCTACTCTTTCTTAATGTTGTTAAAAATATCTCTTGGTTTTCTATGAGTTTCACATATGTGGAGTATACTTGATGTTTTATCTACTGTTTATAACTGAGTACTATAACCAATGTTCATATATTTTATTATTTTTTTTACTTGGGGCAATAAATTTACTAATATTGCATGTCTTTTCCAGAAAAAATGTTTTGCCAAGCTAAACTAAAACATTGTGATTTGGGTAAGATGTCTACTAAGTTGTTTCTGGTAATCAACACAAATAGGGTCTAATGAAGATACTACAATATTTGCAAATATCTGCTTCTATATATACTTTCATTTTTTCAGCATATTTATACCACTTCCTAATAGAGCATCCAGTGGTATTTTAGCTTCTAAATACTATGTGCTTGTGTTAAACACAATGCTGAAATCTAAAATATTAACAGCAATTAATTATTTTCATAGTAACTTCCTTCTCTTATTACCACATTTAAAAAATTTTTATAATGTTTTTGAAGGAGGGCAGGTAATGTTACTCAACAAGTTCTTTCTATTATTCAATAATATATCTAGTAAATTATAGGATAAATATCAAGGCCAGTGTGGTATTGTTAAGCATACTTTTATTTATCTAAAAATAATTAGAGAGAAATTATAATTGATGCGTAACTTTGGATGTGAGGTCTCATTCTAATTCTTGTGGTCTGAGACAAATAATTTATCTCCTTTATGCTTTAGATGCAAAATAAGGGAGTTCATACAAATGATTTATAACATCATTTTACAATGAACCAGTCTATGATAATCTTGTGAAATTAAAACCTAATTTACTTCAAGCAACAATTTTAATCACACTCATATTAAAAGTCTGTTTAATGGCATCTCTAACAAAAAATGATTCTTAATTCAACCTGTATCTTTAATTTTAAAAGTAATAAATACACAAATCACTGCATACACATGCATCAAATCTAATCAAAATGGCAGTCTAAAATAAAACAATTAGAACTGGCTGGAAGCCCTCTTGTCCTGTCTGGATAGTACCTCCTTACAGTGTAAATAGGGGGAACTGGAAAGGGAGAGAATCCTACTGGCTCCCCTAATCATTAGCCTTGGGAAAGAGGCCGAAGGGTGAGATCCTTCAGATATTTTCATACAAGTTATAGTTTTATATGCGACCTTGCCTAAATGTTAGAAAGAAATCTCTGAATACTTTTCTCATGGAGGTGTTTTAAGGACTGGATGAGAAATAACACTCAGTGCAGCCTCATGTTGAGTGTAAATTCTCAGTCCTGCAGCAGAAGGCGTGTTCCAACCACGGCCACATCAATTACCCTGCCATCCCACACCTCTCGCTCCAGGGGCACTGCTGCTGGCCCTACGGCCAAGGGCGAGCTGTGCTTCCTCCTCCTGATGCTGCCAGGGGCTTCTGGCTCCTCGGACTAACAGGGTACACCATGCTCCCCGATCTGCAGTTTCACATACTGCAGTGAGAGTTACCCATGGTCAAATATATCTGAAGATATTAAATGGAAATTCCACAAATGAACCATTCATAAATTTTAAATAACTGTTCCTACAGTAGATTCTTTCACTGCTCTATTGGTTATTGTTGTTCATTTCTTACTTTGCCTGATTTATAAATTAAACTTTATCATAGGTATGCATGTAGAGGGAAAAAAATTATTTGTAGAATTTGATATTATCTTGTTTTCAGGCATCTGCTGAAGGTCTTGGGATATATTCCCTGTGGATAAGGAAGGAGTATTTTACAACAGAAATGAAGCTGTCTGTCTTCCCAGGAGGTCATTTCTGGAACACAGCCCCTTCCAGCTCTCATTCTGTCACCAAACCGTCACAGTGAGAAAGCCCGGTGAGCAGGGAGGAGTCCCAGTGGCAGTGTCCCAGTGTCCCAGTGCCAAATTCACGGGGTGGCCAGCATCAGACTCACCCCACAGGTGATGATGACTCTCAGTGCCTGGACTGCAGTCTTCAAGGCACCCGTCAAGCTCCCCAAGTTGGAGCAGAGGCAAACTGGCCGCTGTTCAGAGACATAGTCTCCATTTCTCATTGAATGTTAGTAACAATGTACACTTAACAATAATCATATTATTATTGCATTTAATTTTTTATTTGTACATACTTGCTGTACATAATGTTCACATTTCTTGTGTGGAGCTGGTACATGTTCATAACACTCTTTCCTTTTTTCATCTCCTTTCTTACGTCTCTCTTCCTCCCTCTATCTCTTATCCCTTTCCCATTTGAGAAAGATCTATCTCCCCAGTTCCTACTATCAGTCTTAATTTTTCTCTTCACTTATAATTTGGGTTTCTCATATAAGACAAACCATGCAATGTTTAAGCTCATGTGTCTGCTTTATTTCACTAACCATGGTTTCAAGGTGCACCTGTTTTCCTACAAATGACTTGAGTTCATTCTTCTTTATGACTGAGTAGTACTCCATATGGTGGACATTTGTACATTTCGTTATCCATTCATCTTTATCTGTTGATGGACATATAGGCTGCTTGCAACATTAGCTGTTATGAATTGTGCTGCTATAAACATGAATGTGCATGAATCACTGTAATGTGATGACTTTAGTTCATTCAGGAAAATATCTAAGGAACTAGCTGGGTCAAAGTGTTATTGACTGAAAACAATACTTTAATACAAATACTTTATTTACTCTTTTCCCATTGTCAGAAGTCTCAGTCAGTACTGCTCTATCCTCTTAGGACCTCAGATAACCTCAGGGGCCACCAGAGGATCCACTTTACAGCAAAGAAGGTGCAGTAGCCTTGTCCATGGGATCAACTCTTCTCCACCACGCAGGAGTGACCACAGAGAAAGGGATGAGCTACCTTAGCAAAGGCACAGCTGGACAGATGTGTGAGCTGATGTGCAGGGATGTGGTACGGTTGGCTCTCCACACCCAAGGCTTCCATATGTATGACTTCAACTAGCTAAGGATGGAAAACCACTTTTACAAAAATTGTATCTCTAGTGAGCATATGTGTGGGAGACAACTTGAGTGACTCCCCTTGAAAGCAGAACAAATGCTGTGATTTTGATTATATTGAGACTTACTTCCATATACTGATATGTACAGAGCTGACTATGGTATTTCCTTCTCTCTTTAATTGGCTCTAAGCATTGCAAATAAGGCTAGCCAGGTACTGGTATGGAATCTCTAAAGCCATCAGACAGTCTCCTGTTTCCTTGCATAGTGCTCTCTGTAAAAGATATGAACACAGCAGAATGGTAGAGCCAGTCAGCTCCAGGAATGTCAACTGGGTATGAGCCTCAAGATAAAGAGGCTATGAGTCCTCAGGGCACAAAAGTTTACATATCAGAAACTGAAGCAACAGCCTCCAAAAACAAGTCAGTTGCTACCTTAATTGAATTATGCAGATTGATCCTTCTGCATGTCACTCTCCCTGCGTTTTACAGTGATGCTTTTCTCACTACCTGACAGCCAGCTCAAGTTACTCACCTAGTTCCCACCATCCTCACTGTCACTCATACTTGAGCCTCCCCTTCTTCACAAGATAATAAATTCTGTGAGAGGCCTTGGATCAGGGCCTTTGTCCGTACATCCTCACAGGGATTGGACTTAGTACCCCTTGGTTGCCCTTAACTTTGAATATGTCTTGGTGTCTTTACTCTCATCATGGGCTGCATTGGAGGTGGTAGATTGGAATTAACTTGCTGGGATTCTAATAATGTCTCAGTGGGATTACAAATATAATTTTGGATTGTGAGGAAGGCTAAAAAAAGGATTACAATACTTGGAGTACAGTACTCAATATTTGGGATTACAATACATATGTAGGCTTTTTTGTCATTCTTTCCTAAATGATACAGTGTAACAACGATTTACATAGCATATTAGAGTAAGGTAGAGATGTGTAAGGAAGGATGTGTGTAGCTTACATACAAATACTGTGCCCTTTCATGTAATAGACTTCAGCATCTACAGATTTTGTTATCTATGGGGGGAAGGTTGGATCCATCTGTGACAGTAACAAGGGCTTGATTGTGTGCACTATTAGTCAATGATATATATATGTGTCCTATATGAAAAAAAAATACATACACATATATCACTTTCCCTGGGGGGAATAAGTGAGTTCAAGATATGAGAAGTAAAACAAGGAGCAGGCTTCTTTTTTTATTTGTGTTTTCTGTCCTGGAAGAGCTGATTCTTAAAAGGAGAACACTCTTACCAGGGAAATCAGCATGTCACCACTTTCTCCTGCAGTTTTCCCCAGAAGAATGAACTAGTTTCCTCAGGGAACCATAACAAGTTACCACCAACCGAGTGGTCTCAGACACCATAAGTTGAGTCTCTCACAGTTATGGGGTCCCAGCAAATCATGGGTTCACAATAAGTTTATTGGATGCAACCCTATTCTGATTTAAGGAAAGTTTGCATAAACACACATCTATCAATTTTATTCCTCTGAGGAACTCTGACTAATAGATAGGGGTTCAGCCCAGTGGGAGAAGTCACCATCCTGTCAGGTCAACTTAGTGGCTATTGGATTATTTAGGGATGCTTAACACAATCAAAGTCCAGGAAAAAATATCAAAGCATGAGAAATCTATTTACGTATGTTATGATGGCATTAATATGCTGTTAACACTGATATCTTTAGACATACCTAAACCTATATATTTTATTTCGAGGCATAATTTATATACAATGAAGTTAATTTGAGGGATCTAAGCCTCCAAGTTTTGCCAAATGCATTAGAAATTTTTGTTTGCTCAAAAGAAAAATGTGACTTCCAGGGTTATATAAAGGAAACATCACTTTGTAGCTTTAAATCATCTAAGTGACCCACATAGTGTTTGGCGTAGTGGTGCACAGTATTTCAAAGCAGGAGGCTCATGTTTCATATGGGTGAAACCTGCAAAAGCCATGCTCCAAATTAAAGGGAATTGGTATTAAAAACTGCATTCGTACATGGGGTCAGGCTGCCTGATAATAATTCTACCAAGACACAGGACAGAATTACAAGTCCTTTCTCATATGCTAGCACAAGTATGAGTTTGGATGCCATAAATACACTCCTCTTTGCTCTTAAATCAATCTTTGCTCTTTGTCAATAAGTAGTTTGACCCTATTCAGAGAAAAATAGCTTCAAAATAATGTGAAGACTCAGGCACTGCTCATATCAGTGATGTGTTGGAAGTTTCCCAGGAATTGCTCCCCAAAGAAGCCTTCAGACTTACCCTTCGAGTGCAACACATTGGATCCAGCTCACTGGCAAGTTCATCTTTTGAGCAGTACTTTTGCAAACGTTAATGCTCATCTACAACAGTGTAATCTTGCCCCATGCTTACTCATCAAGACAGGGTGTGACTAAGATTTGAAGAGTGAAGTTTCTTTAAAACAATTTTATAGGAAAGGGTGCAAGACAGGTCGCAATAGTCAGAGAATGCCTAAGCTTACTTTTACCCTTTCCATCTGAAAAATCCAGAATTTTTTTCTCTAAACCTGTGTCAGGCAGCTTTCCATAGCTGTGGCACAGGACCTGAAAAAATCAACTGAAAGCAAGAAAGGTTTATTAGAGCTTGATTTCAGAGGTAGCATTCCATAGACACTCTGTCCTGTGACTCTGTGTCTAAGACCACGTCCAACATTATGGTGGAAAGCACATGCTGGAAAAAGCTTCTCGCCTCATAGTGGACAAGGAGAAGAGAGAAAAGGAGCCTCTAGGGTTTAAATATACCCTGCAAAGGCGAGATGCTAACTAAATATCACTCAATATCACCATCAGCTGGACACAAAGTCTTAAACGTGTAAACCTTTTGACGGGGGCATTCCAGATCTAAAATCTAACAAAACTCAAAGAAGAAAGAAATGTAATAGAAAGTAACAGGTCAGGTTTTAATGCCCTGTTTATTACAAAGGTGAAAATCTGCCACCTAAACATCTGTTTACATCGAGTACCATAAGCCCTCATTCCTGAAGAGCAACTCTGTATACAAAACCCGTATTACTTTCACTGAACAAGTAAAAGTGAGCAGTTTATTGTATTCAGGGACTTTTCACCACAATCATAGGTACAAGGAGAATATTATTTAAAACTTTAAATATAAAAAACAGATCAGTGGACTGGGGATTTAGCTCAGCAGCCTAAGCATCTGCCTGGCAAGTGTAAGGTTATGAGTTTGATCCCTGGTGCAAAAAAAAACCAGATCAGTATCATCACGTATTAAAATGTAGGAATTCCATAACAATAATATTTTGTCACAGAGAAAAACAAAATTTTGCCTGGGAATGAAAGAAGCCATGTTGACCTAAATAACCAAATCAGACTGAAGAGTAATCGAGTTGAGGAAGAACATTCTGCACAGAGGAAAATTGATGAAAAATTGCACCAAAAATCATGGCACCCCCCCATGCAAAATCTGATAGAAAAATCTTATATAGATCATCACAGTTTGTGATAAAATTTTACAACTATTCCAATCAAGGACTGAGTAAATTGCGAACTGTTACTGTTTCTTTCTAGCATTGTACTGGATTCCCAATAAAAAACGATGAGGTTTTTAAAAGCTACTAGTAATAAAACAAAATACAGAAGATTTCAAATGAGAAGGCACCAATCTAGTATGTAAAATTATAGTTGCCTACTTAATTACCTACTGAGAAAGTTCAAACAAATATTCCGCAATCCATTTTTAGATCGAAAATTCAGCAAGGGTACTGTTTGCTGTTGTTAACATGTGACTACTGGTTGTTGGGAATATTTCTCTTCTAACTGTAATCCTTTCTCATTTCATTATTTTCCTTCCTCACCTCACTGTCTGGTATGGACACCCCAACTTTCCAATATGAATTTCATTTTGCATAGATTCATTTCAGTAACTTCCTAGAGGTCAGGTAAACCCTTGTAAGACATACGAGCCCTTTATGTCTTTTACAAAAGTGACAGCAAGCTTGGAATGGTGGGATCCTGAGGTAGGAGAACTGAATTCTGGCCAACTTAGAAATTTTGCAAGAATTTATCCCAAAACAGAAAACAAAAAGATGTAGTTGGAGGCAAAATGATGCGGTCAATTCCTTGTATTATGCCTCCCCCCCAAAAAAGTGAAATCATCATGCCCAAACTTATAAAAATTTGCCATTTAGTTGACCTTCGCCACAGTTTCTACATTGTGTCTTGTACCAGATGATAGATCCAAATGACTTTCCCACTACTGATCCTTGTTCTGCAAATCCTATATTTCATGGAACAGGAACTTATGTTAAGATTCAACATGACAGACTTAAGTGTCTTCTGTTCCTCTCAGGACAGGAGTGTCCTACTACAACCAGGAGCTACAATCACATGAGTTTTTCAGAATATTCCAATTAGGTATATAACACACTTGGTTTAAGATTAAACAATATACCAGGGCATTTCTCAAAAACAAAAACAAAGTAAAAAAAAAAAGAACTCTTTCTCCAGGAACCAGAAATGTCCTGCCTTCTTGCAAGAATCCAAAACTGCCCTGTGGGCATGAGGGTCAGAATTTTTACCACTTGGTTCACAGTTTACAGACCAGCTACAGAGACAATACAATTCACTACCTATGCAATGCATTCTCATACACTTTAATATTTAGTTAGGGTTCCTATCACAAAGTACCCCAGACTGGGAGGTTGAAACAATATTCATTTCCTCATGATCCTTGAAATTGGGAGTCTGAGATCAAGAGTTGGTTCCTTCCAAGTCCTCTGGCCTTGGTTGTAGATGCTGCCTTCTCCCCGTACTCTCACCTGTGTTTGGCTGGTCTCTTCCTATGAGGATATAGTCGTATTGGATCAGAGTGCTATCTTAATGACATTTTATTTTATTTATCTCTTCAAAACCCTTATCTCCATATGCAGCTGCATTCTGAGGTACCAGTGATTAGGACTTTAATATAGAAGTTGAGAGAGAAAGAACTCAAGCCATGGTTTACAAGAAGCTCCAATAGTTTCACACTGTACATGAACTTTTCATATAGTATCATTAAATTGACTGATTCTTATACATACTGCATGTTTTGCTTTCCAATCTGTTGGCTGTTTCCTAATATGCTTTACTCATGATTTCCATGAAAGAACTAACAGTGATTACATAGTTTAGTAATGCCGCTTCCATGGCTGAAGCAAAACTGGAATATTATGGATATTTTGCTTCCCCCAAGATCAGTCATGACTATCCATCCAGATTATGTAAATTGAATTTATCTTCAAATTTCAGAATTTGGTTCTTTACACACATTATAATTTATCCATGTCCAGAATGTGTTATATTTTAGTATACATATTAATTTAGCCTAATAGGAAATACAAGAGTTCTGGGTCAGAAAAGCATCAATTTTGGTACATTCTGGTTTCCTGCTCATAGTTCCTCCAGGGAGAGCACAATTATTTCTCAATACCACCTGAATAGGAAGAGAAGGACTTCAAGGTTAGGAAACTGAAGACATACATCAGGCGTCTTTCACATCTGTCCTTCCTGAGAGACAGAGACGGAAAATCGAGAGAGCAAGAGTTCCCTCTGGAATACACATAAGTCATCTCTAGAGGAAGAAGTTGAAGATCACAAACCTTTAATAGAAGACATTATTTCCAGCTTAGGAGGGTACCGTAGCTTGCTAGGATAGACAGTAAGCAGACAACCCCTGGGCTATCCATTATTTCTAACCTCCAAGGCATGTTTAGCACTCAATTATCCTTTAACCCAGGTTGCCAGTAACTTTACTTCAGAAAGACCTGATTGTGCAGAAACTTGGAAAAGTTCATGCAGAACTGTTTTCCAGAGTGAGGGGAAAATCCTCCCTCTATAACCACCATGAGCACACAATAGGGAATACTGGGAGGTGCTAAAGGAATCGCTGCTCTGTGTGCACAGGGACAGGGTGGGGTGTCCAGCTCCTCTGCCCCGACTTTTGCTTTGATCCCCAGCTTAGCTGATGCTGTTGCCTGGCAAAGGGAAGCAGAGCACTGCCACACTGCAGACAACAGACCTGACTGGGCACTGTCAGTTCCTAGCATGCCTCAGAGGCTCCCTCAAATGTAACTGGCTTTTTCTGGAGAATCCTGGATCTGATGTTTCTTGCTTTTTCCACCTCTCCAGTAGTTTTTCTCCATGCTTACATTGTAAAGGTCGTTACCTAAAGGCTCCCCAGTGTCTAGTCCCAGCCTGTCTTTGCTGGCTTTCTTCCATTCTTTATATTTGCTACAAAAATTCTAACATATGGCTTTTGCCCTTGCTGTGTTTTATACCTAGAATACGTGCATCATATAGCTCATCCTGCATCTCTCTCTCTCACAATATTCAAATCTATATTGATTGTTTCTATTCAGAGGCTTTTCTCCAGAACACACCCTCAAAAACAGCACGCTTTAAATGTCTAGCAAAGTTTCCCTATATCTTTTCCTCTGAGACCCTAGCACTTGCACCCTGATAACTCATTTTTGGAAGCATGAGTTTCTGGGTTCACTGTGTCTCTCCTCCCCCATCACCTTAAGTCCAGCCAGGAGAGCAATGTTGCCTGTCTTGCTTGAGGCCAAGATGTAGACTACTATACGGTAGGCATTTAATCAGTGATTGATGAGTGAATAATGAATGGTGAGTTAACAAGGTGGCTAAAGAGAACTGAGCTCTCAATTCCCGTTGCAACAACCAAGAAATGACAACTGTTACAGTTTGAATTGTGACCGAACTGAAACCCTCATCCTGGGTACCTCAGAAAGCGTCTGCATTTGGAAAAGTAATTAATTTAAAAGGAAAAAGTTAGGGTAGGGCCATAGTCTGATGTGACTGGTGTCTTTATAATAAAAAGAAGAAGGCAGCAGTGACCAGGAACATGAATTCATGGGAAAGAGGGAGAAGGCACAAATCACAGACCAAGAAGAGGGGCCTCTGGAGAAACCAAACCTGCAGACGCCTGGACCTTGGGCTTCTGGCCATCTGATCTGGTGTTTTGTTAAGGCAACCTTAGCAAATGAACACAATAGCCAGACTGAATAAACCAAGAAGCAGTAGCAGAGGACCTTAGTCACTTTCTTTTCCACTGAGACACAATATTCTACACCCACAATTTAAAAGAAGAGATGTTTATTTTACAGTTTATTTTGAGAAAATTGAGTCCATAGTTGGCTGACTCCAAGACAGAAATGGCAAGGTGAAAACAGGTAAAAGAAAACTGCTCACATCATAGAGGCCAGGAAGCAAAGAGAGAACAAAAGAGCCAAAGAGGGAAACAGACCCTTCCAGGTCAGGCTCCCCAGGACCCACCTCTTCCATTCAGCTGTGAACTCATCCTTGGATTCATCCACTCCAGAATATAGCATTCCCATGATCCCATCACCTTGCAAAAGTCCCTCTGAATGCATGAGGGATTTGGAGGACATCTGAGATCTAAATATTAATAGAAGCCAACTGTAACATATACAAGTGAACACAGTAAAACAGATGAAAGGATTAATTTTCAGTGTAGGTAGGCATATTCACCTGAAATTTTAAATCTAAACTAAACTTCAGTAAGTTAGAGCAATCAAAGTTCTGACACAATTTTATCAAAAAATAATGTAATATGTTTCCAAATAAAAGCCATGTGAATCACCTGTGGTTAAACTGTCACTCCATATTAGAACAGACTTTAATTTAATTAAAGTAAACCAACTTTAAGCACAATTGGCTGTCATTTTCTGGAGTGCAGCAACTGCTACTATGAATTCATGTGTTAAAGTTGATACTTAAGTTCCTTCCAAGGACTTCTGTATACTAAACAATGTAAGAAAATAGGGATAATATACATCTAATGAGTAAATCATAGGAAAAGAATGAGAATTATAAAGCTTAGATTTAATATGTAGATGTCAATGTAAATAGAAATCTCCTAGTAACTTGCCCAAGTTAATGGAGATTGAATAATAAAAATAAAACAATTAAAAATAGTTAAGGAGTGTTTATACTGAAGTGGAAAATCTCAGGGAGGAATATAGGCTTGTCAAAGAGTAGAAATTAATGTGATGTGAAGTGACCAGAGGACTTGAATTTTAAGCGGTAGCTGAAGGTTCAGGACTGAAAATCACCAGGGAGACTAAATACGGTTCGAAGTGGAGGCAGAGTTTTGGTGGATATAGTGGACTGTAAGTGGTATTTAATTTTTATCTCCAAGGACTTGAAGATAGCTTTCCAGGCAGGTGGGGAATTAAATTAGCTGATGTCACTGATGTTCACCTCTGAATAGAGTTACAGTAACTTGCTGTAGTTAGGAAATACAATCTTCCCTTGAAGAAACTGAAGGGAAATTTCCCTGGAGAGTGTGAATAGAGTGGATGCAGATTCCTTCCCCACTTAAAGTCTTGCTGGTGTAGGAGAATCACCAGTTCAGGATTCACAGCTTCTTAACCTAGTCTTACTCACACCATTGTTTTATACTAAGGAGGGAACTTTGCTTTTCCTTCTAATGAATTTCCCTTTCTTGATTTTCAAACATGGCATTCATCTAATGAAATATGTTTTGAGATTTTCTTCTCAAATACACTCCACGTACAGGTGTATCCCCCAACTTAATAGTGGCTTAAGTTCTGATTTTCCAACTTTATGATAGAGTGGAAGTGATGAGCATTCAGGAGAATCCATTTCACATTCCAAATGCTGACCTTTTCCAGGGCTGGCAGTTGGATACTTGCTCACATGCTGGGTAGCAGCGGTGAGCCGCACCTTTCAGTCAGTCCCACTATCGAGACACAGGTGTGTACTGTGTTGCTCAGCTATGCTTGGTAGGGTGGGTGTCCTGAATGCATTTTCCACATAGTATTTTCAATTTATGATGGTTATCAGGACATAATCCCATTGTAAGTCTTGGGATAACTCTATGCTTTTGCCTTAAAATGTATATCTCTAATAACATACCTTCGATACAGGAGAGATTTTTCTTCCCTACTTTGCTTTCCAATTTTTCTTCTCCATCTTTAAAAAACGAAGGTGCTGTAGTCACTCAATCCTAATTTGCGGCTGGGCTTGTTCCTTGCTC